>JAUTXX010508808.1:0-12061 GCA_032273605.1 Panulirus laevicauda | reverse complement strand
CCCCTCCATTCCTCTAGCTCATGCAGCTAACATGAAAGAATCTTATGGTAACATAAAGATTCTTTTCGGAAAAATCAAATATGAGGACTTTAAGTGGAATATATGTGGTGACCTAAAGGTTGTGGCACTTTTACTCAGAATGCAAATTGGTTACATGAAGTTCTGTTGTTACCTCTGTGAAAGGGACAGCTAAGACAAACATCAGACTCCACTGAAGAAATTCATCAATACTCCTCTTTTTGATCATGAGAAAATTTATCTGCCTCCATTGCACATTAAGCTGAGGTTGATGAAGAGCTTTGTCAAAGGTATTACAGTCTGATTTAATCTCCCTTTGCAGGTTAGGTTTGATCCTAATACTCTATAAAGAGGTTTGTGACACTGTAAACACAAAGATTAATAACTAGCAAGAGTTTCACTGTCTCACTAAGGTGGGAGTGCATTCTTGGGGACTGTTCAGCAAAAGAGACAAGACCTATCCTGCCTTGGTGACTGTGATATATGTAATGCAATTGCAGTTAGAACATAAACTAAGAACATACCCTGACAGTTACTCCTTGGTTCTCACACATCAGATATGCCAGACGCATGTCACTGTACATCACCACTTTGCTTGTTATGCTCACAATATTACGATGTACATAACTGTCTTGAGGTTAAAAGTACTAATCATCTTCCTTGTTCTTACCAACTCTGAAAATGTATCTTTTTCTAAAGTCCAAAAGGAATGAGTAACTTCTTTTTAAAAATGAAACTGAACTAGAAATCTTTTTTTCAAATACAGACATTATAATTCTAAATGACAGTGACATGAAATGTTCAGTGGTGGAAAATATTGAATGTTATAAAGTTAAAAAGGGGAGATAGATACATAAATCTTATTCATATTACCTTGGCAGATAGCTGTGATTGTTGTTGTGCAGGTGGTGAAGGTGGTGAAAGCTGAATGCACAAAGGGTCATTCTTGTCATTTGTTTTTTCAAAATGAGCCATTTTATGCACCACCTGTAATTACAATGGATTATAAGTCACAAGCCATGTGTGCTTGAGATGTTTTCAAATAAAAACTGTAAAAGCAAGTTTCAAAAGAATATAAAAGGTACCCAAGATCCTTCTAAAAGGTGACTAGGGAAAGAGAAATAATAAAAGATACACTGCACTGAAGCTTTTTTTTTTCCCCATAATCGCTGCCTCCCACATTAGCAAGGTAAGTACCAGGAACTGGGGGGAAAAAAATGCATTTGCTCACTACTATTCTTTAGCCGTTATGTAATGCACCAGAACCACTTTCACCCTTCTACATGTTCAGGCATCAATCTCTCAAAATCTTTTTCACTTCATCCTTCATTATTCGATAAAATAAACATATTCTATTCTAAGTATTCAACTGCATAAACTTCAGCACTCAGATTGGTCTTCTTTTATTGTAATCTTTAGTTACCAAAACCAATTCTTAAAATATTAGTTCTGTTCATCATAATCAAAATCATAAGACTACCATACGAGACAATGAAACTTGGATTTATTGAAGTGTTCAACCCCTTTTAGGAACTGCTATGTAGCAGCCTTTCAAGATTCTTATAACATTTAATGAATGTGGATAAAATTGTGCAAATATATTAAAGTTTGTTAGCATCCATATATGTTTCCATGTATTGTACCCAGCTCTCCCTCAATTTATGTTAATTGCTCTGCAATGATTCAATGGATTACAAAGATTTTGGTATCACATAGGACAGTACATAGATATCTATCTATGAAACTGATAGAAGCATGGATCCCAACAAGTGTTAATTCCAACCAAGTGAAGAATGCTATACTTCACAGACACTGCTTAATAACTGCTCAGTACCTTTCAGCCAAGGTGACTACAGCTCAGTTTCAGAATTATCCAGCAATTAACTTCATGCCTCCAGTTGGTAGCTTACTTTGAAGTAGGGAACAAACCAGCTAGTTCCTCAGTTAGAGCAGTTTATTTCAGTACGTAAATAACTGGCACCATGAAATTCAGAATTATCCAGCAATTAATTTCATCCCTCCAGTCAATAGCTTATTTTGAAGCAGGGAACAGACCACCTAGCTCCTCATTTAGACAAGTTTATTTCAGCATGTAAATGACTGGCACCAAGAGTGACTGAGCTGGCAGCTTAAGTAATCTTTCACAATTGAAAGCATAATAAACTGGTGAGGGTAGCAATTTCTCACAAACATCCAAGTATTCCAAACAAAACAATTTAGGCTTCTTAAAATATAGTAGCAACACTATTCTAATCGGCAAACTGAAACAAAAAACAGCCTGTCCAAAAGCCATGGGGCTGTATGATTAGACAATGTACGGAGATGTCCCAAGACAGTACACTGACACATCCAATTATACCCTTTACTGCAACATTGTCCAAACTTGCATTCAAATAACCCATCACTATTATTTGATCCCTTACATCAAATTCACTGATGCATCATTCAGCTCCTCCCAAAGGATCTTCCTCTCTTCTTCACTTCTCTCATTCCCATGTGCTGTAAGCTAACAATCACCCCCTGTTGTGATTCACTTTCCTTACATTTTCTCTCATTTCCACAGGAATCCCAACCTTCCTTAGCTCTCGTCCTCACACTAAACCCAAAATTTACCCTAAGATATTCCTAAACCATTCTTTCCCATTCCCCTCAAGAATGGTTTCACTTAGAACTATAACATCCATGTTTCTTTCTGCTTATATACAACCTATGTCTCTCTCCTTCTCATCCTGATTACATCCATGCACACTGAGACATTCCAGCCTGAGCCTTTGATTAAGAAGAATATAAACATATATAGGTGGTGCTGGGCTCCACCTGCACAAGGTTACACTGCAAGTGAAAAGTCACCTTTTTTTACTTCAAAGGAGAATATTCAGTCCCTGCTACTGACTGTAGTACAGCCTTGGTCTGAAAGAGGTCCAGAGTAACACCAGGACCCTTTCTTAGAAAGGAATCCTGAGGTCCCAACTAAAAAAGTTGGTGTCTGAGTTTGGTAGAGTGTTCTAAAGAAAACTGAGAGGTAAGATTCAGCAGTCAAAAAAGTAAGGTTAACTGGGGTGTGAGTCAATGGAGGAAGTGAAATGTTTCAGATACCTGGGAGTGGACATGTCACCAAACAGAACCATGGAAGCTGTGGTGAGACACACAGTGTGTGAGGTGGAAAAGGTCTTGAAGGCATTGAGGAATGTGTGGAAGGAGTTCACTCATTCTCTGGGAGAGTGAAAATGGTTTTGTTTGATGGTATAATAGTCCCAACAGTGTTGTATGGATGCGAGGCATGAGCTACAGATAATTGATGAAGGAGGGTGAATGTAATGAACATGAAATGTCAGAGGCCAATATGTGAGGAGAATTGATCAAGTATGGATACAGTAAGAGTATGGTTGACACAGCTGAAGAGGGTGTGAGAAATGGTGGGGAAAAGGAGCAAGGGACAATGAACTGGAGACGGAAGGATGGAGTGAATAAGCTTATTAGTGCTCCGGGCCTGAACATGCAGGAGAGTAAAAGGTGTCCAAAGGATACAATGAACTGGAGCAATGTGGCATATAGAGAAAGACGTGCTGTCAATGGACTAAGCCAGGACAAATGAAGCAGCCAGGTGAAACAACAGAAAGGTCTGTGGTGCCTGGTTGTGGATAGGGGTCTATTGTTTCAGTGCATTACTCAATGACAGCCTGAGAATGGATGTAAGCAAATGAGACCTTTCTTTTGTATCTTCATAGCACAACCTCATCACGTGTCCAAACCATTTCCATACACCCTTGTCAGCTTTCTCAATTGTACTCTGCTTACTACCACACATCTCTTTTACACTGTTATTCCTTACATGATCAACCATTCTCAAAACTCATATTGTCCTCAAACATTTACTTTCCAGCACATCCACTCTCTGTTTTTTTGCTTTCAGGGCTCAATACTCATATGCAAACAACACCAATGAGACTATTATAACATTAAATATACCCAGCTTTGCTCAGACAGACATACTCATCAGTGCATCCAAGACTTGCTCCCTTTCCCACCATACTATTCACTTCAGCTCTCACAGTTCTACCTACTGTCATGGCCTCTCCCAGATGTAAGGAAGTCATAAAGACACATACATGAGAGTCTTTTAAAAAGGTTGGTTTAATCATGAAGGACTCATGGCATATGAGAGGCTGGTCAAGATGTGTAGCAGTATAGTAGATGACTGAAGGAAGAGAGGTAGACCAAGAAAGAGAGTGATAAATGCTGAGAAAACTGATTAAAATTAGTGTCATATCAGATGATGTTAAAAGAATGACTACGGATCAGATGCAATGGAAGCATCTTGTGTATGGTGGTGGTATGACTGGAGACACTACTCGCAACTGATGCATTAACTCTGTGTGTAAACTGAAAAAGTATGGAGCACTCTTGTAAATGTGGAAGTCTTTGTTTCACTTTAACATCTTGTACAAGGGCTGAGGATGTATGAGAATGATACTGCAGAGGTTGTATGTACCTAATCCATTTGTAAGTGTGGAAGTCCTTGTTTCATTTTAACACCTTGAACATGGGTTAAGGATGTGTGTGAATGATGCTGCAGAGGTTGTATGTACCTAATCCAAGCCATTGTGATGGGAATGGAGTGATAACCATAAAAAAAGAAAAAAAAACTAGAACAATATTTTCTGTGTTAAATACATATAATGTCACACCAAATCACTTTCTCAAAGCTCAGTTACTAACCTCTGGGGTGATACTTAAGTCTTCATTGTCTGAGCTAATTGTACGATGACGCTTTAAATCTGCTGGGGCAGGGCTCTCGGCTATTAAGCGATGTAAAACACTGTTTGTTTTGTCCCCTGTGGAGCAGAAAAACTTTTAAACAGGAAAACTAATTGAAGTATTCAAACAATAAGATTTTCATTAAGATTTACCATAAATCATTATAAAACTTTGATACAAATTTTTGTAATAGTTTTGGATGACTTTTACCCAAACAGCTTGGCCCAGGACCAAGCTGTCATGCTGCTGTTCAGCTTAGTCAGGCTGCTGGAGATTCCAGTCCATAAACCTGTGTTAACATCACATCATGACCGGTCTGGTACATTCCAAGTACTTGTTCAAACCATTTTCAAACTTCTCCACCGAACTGTTCAAAATGTTCCTGATGACTGCAGGTAAAGCATAAAGCAATTCTGGACCCAGGATGTTTATACTGGTTTCTCTTATTGTACTTAATGCACCTTCAAATTTCTGTAGTTATATCTTGAAAGTCTTCACTGCCTATAATACCAACAGGAAACCATTTTCAAGTGAAAATTGGGAACTATACCTTCAAGAATTTTCTAAGTACCAATTATGATTCAACAAATGAGTGTGTTCAAATGAAGTCATTGTTTGTCTGTTCCTGATGCTACCTAACTGAGGCAAGAAAAACAATTATTAACAAAAGAATATGATAAATATCTCATCTACATTTTGAAGAGCACAAACCTCAAGTGTTTTCAGACACAACATGTGGTTCAGGTTCTTGGACATTGTCAATGAAGGCTGTCCAGGATCTTTGCACACTTTCTAACTTCACAATTTCACAAAACCAGGGAATTTTTTTAGCACAAAGCAACAATATTCAGGACAGTATTGGTAACTTCAAGAACACCACTGCTGGTTCATAAACTCGTGCCTGCCATCTTTTTGGAAAAGGCAATTGTTACTCTTATGTTTGCTGCATTACTCTGTGGTTATGTACACTACTCTTCCAAGGTATGATGAAGTTCATTTCCGTTTGGTACTGTATTCAGTAATTCTTTCTTCACCCCACCTATATAAGAGTACAGTAACTGGAACTTTTCACCATTAAAAGCATGTTAATAAGAGTGTCCCATCACAAGACTTGATTCAAGTCTGTACTTTCTCAGGGTTGTTCACTACTGAGATTTCCACACTTATTTTTTGTATCAAATGCAGAGAACAACATGAAACTGTGGTTTGTGACCACACCTGATAATCATGACAGTGAGAAAGAGTAAAGGTACAAGTATAATTCCTTGGTAAATGAGCTGTATACTTATGAGGTACTAGAAATTGGAAACTGTTTGATTCACAACTTGTGATCTGTTAGTATAAGATATTGTATCCTCATCTACCCACTTTTCCACACATTCACATTACATACTTTTGAGTCCTATGACATGATCCCCACATTTGTCAAGGCTGTTGTGATGTCTGTACATATCATATCAGCACTTAGTGTCTTCTTCAGTACTTCCACAATCATATTTAGTGATCAAGCAATTGAAAAAAGCATGCCCTTTTTGCCCTGAAATCATTCCAACTTGAACTATGTAGACAGTTTCATTTCACGAGATCAGTCATCACAGACCTGGGATGCTTTACCAATTTCCTTGCATAATGAGATGAGATACAGCTGACATGACAGTCATCTCACCCTTCCATGCCTTGTAGAGATGCACGTAACTGAGCTTTCATTAGTAAGAAACTGGCCAATCTTTATATCGACTGGCAAAAGCCAAGCATTTCATGCACATCTGGTATGTGAAAAGAGGTTTCTTGGCAGTTTGATGTAAAGACAATTTCATGTCTTTCTGCAAGTGGTCTTATTATTCTCTTGTGACACCCCTGCAAGGATTTTGGGGTAAATTTTTTCAATCAAGCTGCAGATACGGATTTGCTTTTCAACATCTCATGTTGTCAGATTACCCGTATTCTTGCTTGTCTTCATAGACTGATCAGACCCAGCTTTCCAGATGGTGGACTTGGCCCTGCCAGTATGTCTTGATATCTTGCTTGTACACATTTTTCCTTGCTTCTATGCAAGCAGACGGGCATTTTCTTCTTGTTACAAGATCTTAGGATCCATTGTTAGTTACTATAATGGAAAAATATCACACAGACCAGAAAGAGCAAAAATATCACTAAACACAAGGGCAGCAAGTAAAAGCTGCATCCCTCCTCTCCTAATAACATGGAGTGACTGAGGCTGACTTTGAAGACTGTACCATGCTGCAAGATATACAATATCCTCACTATTAGCGAGTAAAAAGATTTGTTTGGCAATAAAACCTAACAGAATGGAAATAGTCTGACTTTTTTTTGAGGCAGTCATTATACACTGTACTATGTAAAACACTTTAAAAATCTTTACAGAAAACACATACTCGAAGCTGGTGCCACAGTATGGGGACCTCTTAATTTTACGTGTCTTTTATGTAATGCATTTTCAGAAAAACGTGCAAGGTCCATTTACACCTTTTTTAAATTTACACAGGCTTAAATTTGGAACAACACAACCACCATTAGGTTGGTGGTGTTGCCAGCACCACGTAGGAGGCACACTTCCATTTGGCAAGGATACAGTCTTTACTCATGGAGTGCTACACTAATTTTTTATACTCTATACTGCATTTGTTTTGCCCTTACCATAATGCCACCAAAGTGTCTTTTAAGTTCTCCTGGCACCAGTGGTGCTATGAAGTGTACGGCCATCACCACTGAGGTTAAGATGGATGTGCTCAAATGTTACAGGAGTGGTGAACAAACAGCTGGTATTAAGTATGCCCTTGGACTTGGTGAATCCACATTACGGACAAAAAAGCTAATATTAAGTAGCCCTTGGACATGACTTTCTGACTTTACAGACTAATTGCATAGAGAAGATCAAAGAGAGTGCCAAGAGTGGAACATTAATCAGTGTATCTAAGACCTAATATTCCTGAAATTCAATTACGGAGAGAATGGAACGAATGTTGAGCACAAGGATCAAATGACACAAGCAAAGGTTCGGAGTATATATGATAACTTGGCAGTGGAAGAAGGTGCAGCAAATACATTTCAAGCAAGTCCTGGTTGGTTTGTTAATATTGGGAAATAATAAATTTTCTGAACAAGATGACTTGTGAGGCTGCTTCTGCTGATGTTGCTGCCAAATATTTCCCATAAAGGAATATTTTTAACGTGGATGACTGAATTATTTTTGGAAAAGAATGCCTTTGATAACATAAATATCATGAGAAGACTGCTCCATGTTTCAAAGTTTGTCAATTTCTGCATTTATTAAGAGAATTTATTATACAATGTATTATAGTTATTCCCAGGAAGAGAGGAGAAAGAATACTGCCTACGTGTTCCCCACGTGTTGTAGAAAGAAACTAGGAGTGGGAGCGGGATGGCTGAAAATCTTCCCCTCCTGTTTTACTTTTCCTAAAGAAGAGACAGAGAATAGGGTCAAGTAAGGATTTTTCTCTCTAAGGCTTGGTCATTTGTCCTTGATGCTACCTCACTAATGCAAGAAATAATGAACATGTATGAAAAAAGTATATTATAGTATTTCATATTTTCTGGTTTGGAATAAATAATTTGATATATTTTACATGCAACTTGTACATCAAACTCACAGGCTACTGTGTGTATATAAATAAACTTACTTCCTGCCCTAGGAGTGCCTTCTATCTTTATGAGGCTCCTGCAGCATTCAGTAAGCTGGCCACATCCACCAGTCAGGACCACAGGTCATAAAGTGTTATGATGATGTATGTGCATCTATGTACAGAGAGTGCAGGGCAATTGAGTAGTAAGTGCTCTGTATCTTCTTTGTGGTAGTTGAAATGTGGGCAATGTTGAAACAAAAACTAATAAACAAAACTGGAGCAAGAAACAAGGAGAACAGGGAGACCAAATGGAGATGGAAGGACAGAGTGAAAAAGATTCTGAGCAATCAGGACTGGACCATGCATGAGGGTGAAAAGTGCACATGGGATTGAGTGAATCGGAATGATGTGGTATACTGGAGCAAATGTGCTGTCAATGGACTGAACTAGGGCATGTGATGCATCCAGGGTAACCATGGAAAGGTCTGTGGGGCCTGGTTATGGATAAGGAGCTGTGGTTTTAGTGCATTACATATGAAAGCTAGATAATGGATGTGAGCAAATGCAGCCTTTCTTCATCTGTTCCTGGTGCTGCCTCAAAAACGTGGGAAATGGTTATCAAGTCTGAATAAAAACAGCAGGAAAATCACAAAGGATGAAAGATCCAAACAAGAGGTTTTTTCCTAAGGGTGGATTTAGTTGTTCATGGTAACATACTGCTTTTGAGATATCCTAAAATAAAGTACATCATACCTGACAAAAATATATCACTTCACTGTAGGCAGAACTAAACTGAGATTAATATAGCAATTATTACACTCTGTAATATATAAGGCACAGATGTGAACAGAAAGGCTTTTACCTGAAGGTGAACATATAGCCTGTTCTAGAGCATTCACTTTCTTTCTTAAGCTGGTATTTTCTCTTTCAAGAGACAACACATCATCTTGCATATTCTTGTTGGTCTGCTCCAACCTGTTCTATAACAGAAAACTTGTCATTGGTGAACTAATTAAATGATTCCCTACTAATTAAAAAAACAAACAAGCCTACATGTAATCCACAACATACTCTTCTTAGCAAACTTTTTTAAGTTAGGTTAAAGACATTTATTCACAATGTTTCCTACTACAAAAATTCTGTGAAACTCCATTTAGTAAAGAACATATCTACTTCAATTATGATTGTTCATATTAGCTCAACCTTGTCTTCACTATAAAATTATAACTTCTTAGGAACCTGACTTAATAAAATCAAAAGATGAGATCTTTGACATTCATTAAACTCCTTCATCAGGTGCTTCCTTTGTGGCACTACCCTGTGTGGTTCAGGATTCATCCTTCAGGAATGATGATTTTTCTGTGCCCCTGGATCACCTAAAGTATAACCTCACTTATGGTTGTTGCCTTCTTACTTAAAAAAATTTTCTCTTAGTCCTATTTCACATTGTGATGCTGTCACTGTTCACAAGCCAAACCAGCAGAGGAAAGAAAATCAGGATCTGAAAGTCTAAATAAAGTCTGATTTTTTCCCCCAATTTAGTGCCCTTCACACAATTTTTCAATTTTCTTACTATGCCCAGTCATACCCTCTCTCTTTCCGGAAAACCTTTCTCTTAACCAGTTATGTTCGATTCTGGGATGATGTACACAATCTTTGAATTCTGAGCCACCAGACAGATCACTCCTCTAAGGTGAGAGCGTAGGTGATGGCATCACTGGGGAAGACTCTAGACTGGCTGAGGGTGGGCCTAAAATGAGCAAGTATCTGTTACCATGAGTCAGTGGTTAGTGATGGAAGGAAAATGCTTATGCTGTCCCAACAGTTGGATGTTAGAGGGTCCTAACTCCCAAAATATCCAAGAGATATTTCTCACTGCTCATTTGACACCACCTCAGAAAAAGGTTTTCCACCCTTAAAAGACCAAAATTTACATTATTAGTGCATTAGTACACTGTATATCATATCTTATCCACCATAAATATTGAGAAATAAGATGTCAGGGTGCCCCCAAATCAAGAATTAAATACAAGAAGAAAAAATCAATTGACTGTAAAATAGATTCACCAGCTTAAAACAATATCATTGTTCCTCCAATGAAATCTGAGTTTGATGGCGAATGGTGACAAAGTGAGGATACTCTTACTTCATGGCCATTACATTGTATCTGTGGTGGCTTGGTAGGGTATAGTGCACATTTCAGGCACTGCATAGGTAGTGTTATGACATTTTACTTTGAATCTGGCTTTGAGTCCAGGCTTTCTTGGAGGACCTTAAGACAGCTTTGGGTGTGACCAAAATGGCTGATTTTAGGTAGTTCTAGATGAGGAAGATAGCAAATGAATTTGCTTTTTTATATCTGTTTCGGTGCATTACACATGACAAGCTACAAAATGAGTGTGAGCGGACGTAGCTTTTCTTCATCTGTTTCCTGACACTACCTTGCTTACACAGGGTGGCAATAGGGTGTGGGGGAGGAGAGAATGCATATGTTATCTTTTTTTCTTTTCCTTCATGCTTTTGTGCTGTTTTCTCAGGGGTGTGGTGGCAATGGGTATGGATGAAGGTGAGCAAGTATAGATGTATAAAACCACCAGGAAAATGAAACACAACAAGTTCCCAAATGCACTTTCATGTAATGATCACATCGTCAGTGGAGATACAAAAATGAGATAGAAGATGTAGAACAGTCAGTTGATATACAAGGAAGAGACATAGCTAAGACGCCATTGGTAAACAAGCGTTACCAAATGGTGGTGTTCGGGTCTGGCATCAGGCCTGTTATAAATTTTTTTTCATGTGGACAGGAAAGGGAAGTTTACAAATTTTGTCTATGACAAAGCTATCAACTTTGTATAGACTTTCTAATATTAATGTTACATTTCTTTGTGTATTTAATAATACAAGATTCAATGATATTTCTCGTGGTAAAGGAATTACAGTATTTTTAAGTTAGCTGAGACAGCACAGGCAGCTGAGGCCCTCATTAAGGCCATCCCATTAACACTAAAGGGGGAGGGAGCGGGTGGTTGAAAACCCTCCCCTTCTTGTATTTCAATTTCTAAATTGGAAAAACGGAAGAAGGAGTCAAGCAGGGAGTGCTCATCCTCCTTGAAGGCTCAGATTGGGGGGTCTGAATGTGTAATATAACCAAGATGACAAGAAAGGAGAGATAGGTAGTATGTTTGAGGAAAGACACCTAGATGTTCTAGCTCTGAGTGAAACGAAGCTCAAGGGTAAAGGGGAAGAGTGGTTTGGAAAAGTCTTGGGAGTAAAGTGAGGGGTGGGTGAGAGGACAAGAGCTAAGGAAGAAGTAGGCCTACTCCTGAAGCAGGAGTTGTGGGAGTGTATGGTAGAGTGTAAGAAAGCAAGTTCTAGATTGATGTGGGTAAAACTGAAAGTGGATGGAGAGAGATGGGTGATTATTGGTGCTTAAGATCTTAATACATGGTCTCGGAGGTAAGCTGCTAGAAGCAGTGACAAATTTTTATCAAAGCTGTAAGGCAGTGTACGAGTAGGAAGAAAGGAGTTTGATTGGTTCCCAATGATGGTCAGTCTGCAGCAGGGGTGTGTGATGTCCCCATGGTTGTTTACTTTTATGGACAGGGTGATTAGGGAGGTAAATGCAAGAGTTTTGGAGAGAGGGGGGAATATGCAGTCTGTTGGGGATACGGGGGCAT
>JAUTXX010508797.1:0-12062 GCA_032273605.1 Panulirus laevicauda | reverse complement strand
CATGACTTGGAAGTAACGTTACATCTGCTAGGTTTAACTGCAATGTCTTGACGTGTAAAAATACGATACTGTTGCACGCTTTTTCCGATTCTTTAAAATTAACTGATCTCCATCACATTTTTAGAAAAAAATGTACTTAACGATTATTTACTTAGATATTCCACATCTTTACGAAAACTTGGAAAAAAAGAATCTTTATATTCAAAATAACTTGAATAAATGTGATATGGTGATCAATCTACATCCAGCAAAACTGATCACTACAGGAAGACACTGTGAAGCCTTTTTCTAGAAGTAGCACACAAGATCATATTAATCCACTTTCCCTTATCTCCAAAAGATGGTATTAATCCAGTTTCCTTTATCTCCAAAAGATCACATTAATCCAGTTTCCCTTACCTCCAAAATATCAACTTAATCCAACTTCCCTTATCTCCAAAAGATCATATCAATACAGTTTCCCTTACCTCCAAAAGATCATATTAATCCAGTTTACCTTATCTCCAGAAAATAATATAAATAGGTAACGCACACGTGAATATATCAAATATGACCAGAGCCACAAGATGGTATCTGGAAATATGATAAATATATCTCTCCACCCTGCTGGATTCTCCTCTCGAACATGAGAATTTTCCAAACCATAAGCATTTTAGGGAAAGTCTGATCAAAATTTCCAAATTCCTCGTTAACGTGTAAAGTTCCGAATATACTTAATACGTATACACAATTCTACCATTTAGGCTGATGCATATGTGAACAATACGTGTTTTGATTATGAGTAACAAGTCTACAGGCTTACGGTGTAAATGAGTTTCCAAGGACTGTGAGCCTCGTTCACCTACATATTATTCTGCCTGGGGCGATAGCATGATTAATTACTATAAATGCAATTCCCGGCCTTTCAATGCGAACGTTGTGTAAATTAACATCGTTACTTGGATGTACGTTAGCCTCATAATACTTAACGTATATTAAGGCAGAATCCGTGCTAAGCAGGTACAGTTATTAATGTCTTTTTTTACCCATTCGTTCGAAAGACTTTCAATCTAATGAACTGAAAGCGTCCTAATGCCCTGATGGAGAAATAAAACGAGAAATTCCCAAGAGCACTACTAAATATCAATGAAAATTCTGCCCATTAAGCACAAAAGAAACATAAACGATAAATTCTCTAACACATTACTGAATTTCGACGAAAATTCTGCACACTAAACACAAAGAACAACACTAGAAATAGAGTATGTCAAATGATTTAAATCTTGTCTTCACCACAATGCAGTCCGGCTGAATCCGCTTCCAACTTCCGCTTACTCGTCATTAAAAGAAATACCAGATGCTACATGGCTCATATGTTGTTATATACCAACAACTTCAAATGAAAGGAGTCAGGATTCTATCTTATATGTTGTTCCTCTGTGATCCTTTGCCAGTCAACCCTTATAATAGAGTCCAGCTCCAAGCATGTTTATAAAAACCAAGCACATAAGCCTCTATAATTATTTTCTGAATAACATATTTAGAATATTTCATATAGGGAAAAGTTATTGTAAATCTATAAAAGTTTTTCTGTACAAAGCTAAGGCGTGCAAACAGTAATCAATTTATATAAACTAAGAATATTTTTATATTTAAATAACATTATATCCAGGATGGTCAAGTTCAAAATTAACCTTCGCTTCTCGGATATTTCCATTCTTTCCTCCTCAGTCACAGGTAAGTGACTCATTATTCTTCGAAACTACCACATGTTTCTCTGCCAATGAAGCATCAATGTTCCTATGAATGCGTACGATATATTTCCCCTGGCGAACAGGATACGAATCACTGTTCACTGCAGCCACCTTCAGCGCGGGAGGCTATCCATTCCTTCTTTAATTAATGCCTCGAAGAAATGTTCGCTGGTGTGCGGTAACGTAACGGAGGATATATATGCCCTACTTTTAAGAGATTTGGTCAAAGATACCCGCGTCTTCAGCGCGTTTTACTGAACAAGTATATTCTGAATTGATGAACCCATTCTATGCTCCGAGTAACATAGAACTTCGGACATGAAGATAGCGACCAAAGGTATTGTGATCTATCGAAACCTCCTTTCGAATCCTAAGTCCTTTGTCGGCCTTAGAATACTCGAGCCTCCTTGGGTGTATATAGGTGGGGCGTTAAGGATAATAGATGTAGGATAGAATGCCATGTTCTCTGGCCCAGGATTAATGACGACGACCTTTTCAGGCAAGGGACTTAAATCTGTATAGGTCCTCCTCAAGGAATAATCATCTTTTCTTCTCTTTTCTTTTTCTCAATAGAAAGTAAAATGAGATCCAGAAAATACTGTCATCTTTCATCTATGTTTTGATTTGATCGTCTGTTCACGGCATAATCTGATGACTTACGTACACCATATGTTTACCCATTTCCCTTATTTTTGTTTAGGTGTTTACACCAATTTCATCTTTTTTTTTTCATTTTAATGTAAACTGGTTTACCCCGTGTTCGAACCTCTTGTTCTATTTCATTCTATATTATTCTTAACTCCTCCAGTTCTGTACACAAGCTATTGTTTTACAGTAAAACACCTTCTTGCTTTTGTCTTCACCTTAATTGGAGTCTCTTGTTAGTTCTTTACGTGTAATATGATCTTACATCTGTTTTTCCCCCCTGTGGACGTAAGCGAAAAGAATTCTTCTGAAAACACTTTTTTAGAAAACATTGCAGACTTACAGACCTCGTGTGTGAGACAAGAGAAGGGGAGAGGTGACCTGATGAACGCCAGAACGAAGACATGCTAAAGAGGGAGAGGAACAGACTAGTAATAAGACGAGAGAGGAACAGGTCTTCACAGCTCTCCTAACACGCACTTACATGTATCAACACACACACACACACACACACACACACACACACACACACACACATGATAAGGCCCCACGAATGTAAAAATCTCTCTCCCATACATGTACAAATAGGTAATTACACATGCAAATCGGAGCCCCATGACTGAAGAACTCTCACCCCTTGCTGTACAAATATGTAAATACAAATACGTGATTCCACTCGTAAGTAGACACATACCTACAAACACATATAAACCAACTTGTACAAACACGCTTGTATACAGACACATACACATGCATACATGTATACGATTTCCACACTTGGGCAAAAGGCAACAGAATCAAAATGACGACATCCATCGATTACTGATAATAATTTTCTTAAGAGCTCCTGCAACACCGTGTCACCGACTTGTACAGAGTTTGATACTAAGTATGATTCATGATAAGACTTAGTTTTGTGCGCCTTTCGTGTGAAAGGAGTGTGTGTGTGTGTGTGTGTGTGTGTGTGTGTGTGTGTGTGTGTGTTTGTGTGTGTGTGTAATGGCAAGAAGAAACCATTATGTAGTAATAAACTCAAACCCTTTAAAATATTTAAACCTCCAATTTCATCCTCTTCGCCGACGAAATAGAAAAACTTAAAAAAACACGACAGACTCAAGTCCTTCACAGATGACACTACATTACACTGATGGTCGTAACATTCAAGAAATATCAAAAAAAACATGCAATCTTGCACAACGCTTCCGACGAACATTTTAGTTGAACTTTCTTACCTTCGTAATGAACTGGTTTTGTGTTCCTTGATCCAACAGTAAGGTTAGAGGGAAATGGATAATGTAGCTTGATCGAGAGGGTTAATGGGTAAAGCAAATGAGAATTGAAAAGCTGGATAGGGAGAGAAACGCTGAAAACCTTGTTATCAGGACGAAGTGTAGAGGAATAGAATCAAAGAGGACGGGGAATGGATATGTAAGCGGATAGATGGATATGGGTAAAAAGGATGTTGAGAACGAAGCTAAAACCCAGAAGTACGAAGGTAAGTTCCTCAAGTACGAAGCTAAAACCCTTGAGCACGAAGGTAACTTCCTTGAGCACGAAGCTAAAACCCTTGAGCACGAAGGTACGACCCCTGAACACGACATGATGCAAGGAACGCTGCCTCCCAACAATCACAAGGGTAAAAAAATGAACGATACCCCGTCTCTCAGCAGTAAAGCTAACATGCCTTCCAACACTCTACAACCCAGCATGAAAGTCGTGCACAACAGTAAGCTAAAAGTGAGCTGACGCTTATTATCCGCTTTCAAGCTAAATAAATCACTATTCAACACAAAAAAAAAATTTAGAATGCGCATGGTGTTCTAATTACTAGTATTTAGGCTGAGAAATAAGTAATGTTCTCGTTATTTATACAAGCAAATGACTAAAGTTCTGATTACACATAAATCATAATCTTACAACACACACACACACAACACACACACACACACACACAAACGCTAAATTGGCGACTAGATAATGGCTCAAAACAGGGTTCAAAGTGATTACATACGGAGTTATTCTGCACAATCCAATACTACAAAGAGTTACATGGCTCTATTCTAGTGCAGTTAGAATCGCACAAGACTCGTGTGCACAATACACCGTCAAGGTGATAGCGAAGGCCAATAAGAGGTGACTCATAACCTTACTACAGATCATGATTGATGACCCAAGAAAGAATATTGACACGGGAATACAACACCCTTTCGTAACAACATACGCCTACCAGTTTGCGAAATAAGCTCACGAAAAGACGAGAACTTATTTTGGGAATACTAATTATCGCAGTATTGTACCTCGCTTCTTGATACGAGTTGTAAGGAAATACATTAAGGTGGGAATACCGATGGTCAAATACATATCACAAATATTTCCAATGAAAACCAACAATTTCGGTAAATATTTTTCTCCTAATTCATTTCTTTTTTTTTCTCTTTCGCCAATTCTTTCACCCATTCCCGTCTCAATGCATTCCACATCGTTCCAATTCACTCTCATTTTGCTCAATTTCGTTACAGCTCGCTCCATTTCACCACATTCTAGTAATGAATGAATGAATTTCGAAGGATATAATCAGTTAGGATAATTCTAAAGGTCATAATTCTATATATCAAAAGGCTTCAAATAAAGTGTAATTATTCTTCACCACACACCATTATAAGACTTCCCCTATTCATCAAACGTGGTCTTATAGAGCGATTAATCACATGAGAACTTCAAGAAGAATCAAAGAATCTCATCTACGTAGTTCAAAAAAAAAAACCGAAAAATTAAATTTCGAGATTTTGATGATTTTTGCTGGTTACCTTCACCCTCCCTCAGTCTGGTGTTGGGAGAAAGATTTTTTTATTTCATGACGAGGAATTCGAGTGACGTACAGGAGATTACGTGGAAGTCTGCCTCTGAAATCTATACCAGGCACATACACACACACACACACACACACACACACACACACAGGCACACACACACCATTCTTTGATACCTTCCACCATCACGAAAAGCATCGAAAGAGGACCCAATGGTCTGTTTCAGTTTAAACTCGTTTTATAATCCTCTTGCATCCCTTTATAAGCGATACCTGAGGAGATAGGAATGGTTGAAGCTCTCATGACAATGGTATGTATCAGACAGGCATTTACACTAGATGATTTATTCACATCATAATCTCCTTTACAGTAGGTATCATACACAATCAAGGAACACAAACGACTTGCATGGAGGATCAGATAGCCATCTACTGTACCATCAGCTTGTTGAATTTACAAATGATGAATCTATGTTGATTTTCAAAACCTCATGGAATTTATGAAAATAAAGACGTCAAAACACGTACGGCAGAGAATCATTTCTTCATCAAAGGAAACAACTCATCGTAAACCTCATAAGACTGACGCGATGCCTACCTTCATCTAAGAGATGTTAATGCCACCATTAACATCCTTATGCAAATGTCTATAATTACTTCATAACATTTATCTTACGTTCCCAACAACTTCCGATAGAATGGAATTCCACCGAACAGTTTAATGTTGTCCATTGCCTTAGACAGCATAAACGGTTAATGCTGTCCATTGCTTTATTTAGAAAGCAGAAAAGTTTAATAATGCCCATTTCTTTAGACAACAGGAAACAGTTTAATGCTGTCCAATGCTTCAGACAGCAGAAAAGGTCAATGCTGTCCATTCCTTAAGACAGCAGACAATAGTTTAATGATGTCCATTGCTTTAGACAGCAGTTCATCGGTGCCTATTGCTTTAGGCAGCAGGAGACTCCAGTTAAAAGTCTTGGTAACCTTGGTGTAAGAAAAAGATCATCACGCGAGGGTGGATGGGAGGAAATGTCTCGAAGGTCACGCCTTGGAGCAGGTCAGTGAGGCTGTTGGGTACAGATAGTGGGGCAGCTGAGGTGGTTGACTGAGGAGGAGTGGAGAAAAGACATTTCTTTCTCCCCCCCGCCTCCTAGCTAAGATAACGACGGAGGCCGACGAGGGAAGAGGAGATGGGAGGAGAGGTGGCGGAGGGTGATGAGAGGGGAAAAGGAAGGAGAGTGTGGGGGAAGGAAGAAGAGAGGGTTATTGCGCTGTCAGCGGGACAAGAGAAGGTGGAGACAGTATCGATCGATGGGAGAGGAGAGGGTTGGAGGTTATACGTGGGAGAAGGTGGGGAGGCTATTGATCGATGGAAGAAGAGAAGGTGGGGAGGCTACTGATCGATAGGAGAGGACAGGGCTGGAGGTTATACGTGGGAGGAGAAGGTGGGGAGGCTATTGATCGATGGAAGCGGAGAAGGTGGGGAGGCTATTCGTGTGAGGAGGTGGTGGGGAGGTTATCGATTCATGAGGGAGGTGAAGGTCGGAGGCTGTTGGTGGGGAGAAGAGAAGGTGGGGAGGCTATCGATCGATGGTGAAGGAGACAGTTGGAGGCTGTTAGTTTGAGGGAGAGAATGGTGAGGCTATCACTGAAGGAGATAAAATGTAGATAGTTAACCAAGAGAAGGAGATATCTAAGCAACACAAGTTGTATATATATCTAAGTAAGAGGTGTAGATATCTAAGAGAAGGTGAAGATGTCTGAGCAACAGAATGCACAGTAGAGGTGCAGATATTTAAGTAAAAGTTGTGTAGATATCTAAGCAAGATGTGCAAATAGCGAAGTAAAAGTGGTGTAGATATTCAAGTAAAAATGAATGTTAGGGCAAGCATAAACATTTGAAGAACATTTACACGCCCACTCGTATATTAATACCTGCATACATGCCCAAAAGCACACGAACACGCAAGCATGCACAGCATTACTCGTACCTCTAGTCATGGTTCAGCATGAGTCCACCGGAGATCGACCAAGCATTGGTTCGAACCCTGGGCATGGCTGAAGCCCCACAGCCAATCCTGTCTGTTCACTTTCCCTTTTCTACAGGTAGTACTTTGGTTTTTGCTCCCAAGAGCTGGCTGCTTGTGTGCTCACACCTCTAGCTAGACCACGCAATACTCGAAAAGCCGCTGCCTCAAAAGATTATTGTGTGGCCATCAGTAACTCAAGGGTAGGCCGTTTTGATACCTGCTTCCTTTCCTACACGTCGAAGCTTTGGAAATCTCTACCTTCTCATGTCTTTCCCAATAAATATGATCTGGAACATTTCAAAAGACAGGTTTTTCTCTAAAATTCGCAAATACTTTCCCTTGTCTTGACTTTTATAAATCTCTGTCCATTTCAGTAATGACCCGGCCTTGATGTGGACTTTTGTCCGTGACTGGAACCTTCAACAAAGAAAAATATAAGCTAACCAGTGGAAAGCAGGCAGTCAGTTTAGCAGCCATTTGAAACATGTTCAAAACTTGAAAAGTCGAATTGTCTTCATGTAATGGAAACCTATTACAGAATCGTGGATAATATCAAATCCTGTAGTCGTCGATAATCCTGTACAACAAGAGTAATCCCAGATAATCCAATGTAATCCTTAAATAATCCGGGGTAATCATGAACCATGCCACAATGATCAGCAATCCTGGATTATCATAAAATGATGCCAGATAACCCTCGTGTAATCCTGGACAATCATGAATAATACCACAGTATCCAGCGTGGTCCCGAACGACCCTTGTTAGTCGTAAGGTGATACTGGAAAGCTCTGTAGAATCCAGACCACCACCAAATAATGCTGTGAAATCCTCTGGAATCCTGGACGACACCACTAATGGCGGCAAGTTCCAGTTTCCATGCTATCGAAGACGTCAGCCCAGACAACTCTAGCAAGTCATGATGAAAAGTGGAGAGAGAGAGAGAGAGAGAGATCCACCATCAAGACAACTAAAAATAGTTGGCAAACAGTATTCTCGACGTAGGGTTTCCAAGAGGGCAGATGTCGGGAAAGGCCAGGAAAAGACTGGGTCAAAACGCCTTACGTAGTGTAGTTACCTTTTGCACGGGACGTCGAACTAAGAATTAATGAGACGTACACACGAATATCGTCTATATTTCTTGTGTCTGGTTTTCCATGGGCTCAGTCTGCTCGAGGTTAGAACCACGAATGAACACTCACCTTTGACAGAGCTTTATTACCGGGAATACAATCTCGTCAAAAAAAATATATATATCATTCCAAGGGAGTCTACATTCCTCTTACTGGAACTAACGCAGCCTTAGAACTGGAGGAGCCTTAGAAAGGTCATGAACAAGCAAAACTTTTAGAAAAATTCATTGTAATTACAAATACTCTCGAGCTTGAGACGAGGTAAGGCCTAGAAAGCCAAAAATTTGTGGTAAGGGGAAATCATGAATACTGTTGGTGGTCAACTGCTAATTCTAATGCGATTTGTAAATAATTCCTTGTATTTTGTTATATTACACTGGCTCAGCCGTCAGTCCGCCAACTGTAACGGAATATCAAGTGAAACGTTAGTACTGATAATACTATTTATTCACGAGACTTAATAATACCGTCTGTTCATGAGAATGTAAATAAAAGTTTTGGTGAATTTGGAGGCACACTCTACCAATAAATTGTCTAAAGTTTTATCAAAGTTACACCTGGGATAGAGCATCTCCAATCAGTTCGACAAATGATGAAGTGAATAAATGCTACTCTGAAGAGAGGGATGCAAGATGGAAGCGGTGGTTGGTTGGGGGTCTCGAAGCGAATCACTAATTAGTGGGTCAGACCTAACTGGAGATATGGGTTCTTGTTTAACAAGCCTAGTTGGTAATTGGAGTGAGGTAATGGTGGAGCAGAATGAGAAAGTGAATACATCACAGCCAAAGATAATCGAGACCAGAGAGAGTTCTTATTTACTTATGAGTACCTACCATGGGATTTTACCCTGTGGCAGAGCCAGCACGTAGTCCTGATAGAAAGAGAGAGAGAAAGACAGAAAGAGAGAGAGAGAAAGGTATATGGTGATGTCGAGGTAGATTCTGTTCAAAGACCATGGTTGTCAGCAGGAGAGGAGCGTGTATACGGTCTTCGGCATTATCTTCAGCACGTTCTTCAAAGTCTCAAGATTTCTCTCGACTGGTGACTATGAAATGACATTCACGACCTTTTATAATGATCCTGCGAGTCGATGAGGCCATAGCCCAGGTAAACAACCAGGCAACCAGAGAAGAATGGGAGACGGTAGATGATGCGGAGGCAAGGCAGGAGCGGTGGGGGCCTTCCAAGACAGCATCACAGGTGTCGTCTCAGCCATTCCTCTTGAGGATAAGCTCCTCATCCTGACCTTACTCCTCCCCGCTGCCTTCTACCCTTCTTCGTTCTCATTCCTTCAAATCCTCCTCCTCCTCCTCTTCCTCATTCATCCCATCTCCTCATCCTTATTACTGCTTTCTGGCTTTCTTCTTCTGCGTCCTCTCCTTCTGCTTTACTATAAAGATCCTTTTCCTTTACTATCTAGTCTCGATCTATTCTAATCATTCACCTTGTCAACTATTTTTCCCACATACTCATTACCTCCTCTTCACCTCCTCTCTTTACCCTATGTTCCCCTCCTCCTTCTCCAACCACTCCTCCTTTTCCTCACACTACCCTCGCCCTCAGCACCCCCTTTGGCGCTGTTGTGTGTGGAACTAATCACTTCCTCCCTCGACTTAGATGGCGAGAATTCAGGCAATATCGTACCTTACGTTACGACTTTAAGTCCACTGGGATTTAACTAATATTCACTCACGTCTCACGTACAGAGGAGCGAGTGTATAGATGATAAATGAAAGCACTATTACTGCTGGAGGCAATAGTCCGAGCGTCTGATCGTTCCAAGGATGGTTCGCCCCAAGGATGGTGCGATTGGCTTGGAATATATGCCCCTGAGTACAGAGTACTCTCCAGTCCTTCACGGCATATTCTGAAAGAAATCTCCGGCGTGGTAGCAAGGTTCTCGTTGAAATATTTGGGGTAAAATATGCAAGCATATCTGTTATATGAAAGTGGGCAGGAGGAATTTTGGACAGAGAGAGAGAGAGAGAGAGAGAGAGAGAGAGAGAGAGAGAGAGAGAGAGAGAGAGAGAGAGAGAGACTTCTTAAGATCACTTACGACGAAATCTTGCCAAGAAGCAGAGCAGGAGCGTGGCATCCGCCGTAAAAACATTTAGGGTTATGAAAGACGGAGTCGTGTGATGTAACATTTTTGTGGACTGAATGCCAGCAGCGTACGTGTGGGTCAGGCGAAGAGAAAAGAATAGAGCAACCTTGGGCCCCCCCAAAAAAAAGGTGAAACTCGACAGCCACATGAAGGTGCTAGTTCACTGCGCAGCTGTCACTAACTTTTCCGATATCCAGGAGGCTACTACCGGGAATATACCTCTCTCTCTCTCTCTCTCTCTCTCTCTCTCTCTCTCTCTCTCTCTCTCTCCCCAAGGTCGGTGGCTGCAAAGGGGAGGGAGGGACGAGGCAAGGAAGGTAGACACCACCACAGCAAAAGCAGACACGAAAATACAAACCCACGAAATAACATGAAGGTCCTGCCCGAGTCACTATCGGCAGATTGTACTAAAACGGCAACTAAATTTTGCCATTCAGCCCGAATTTATATATAGATAGATAGATACAGATAGAGATAGATAGATAGTGTGACGAGTCAAAATTATATACAGCAAAAGGAAATTGATCATTACGGGGATTCTGCTAAGAAAATGATATACGTGAAATTCGAACTTGAAAAACTGGGAAGATTGGACAAACTGCTCGAGGCAGAGAATCCTTCACGAGAAGGTGAAATGGTGACGGCGAGGCCTTGCAATGACAGGCTGGAGAAGAAGAAAAAAAGACGCCAACCTAACTGACAGAAGATGCACGAACATACCACGATGTATTGACGAGCTGTCATTAGGCTGAACACCAAACCATGTGAAGCGGGCGAGGTAAACCATGATATAGTCTGTAAGGGCCTGGCTGTGTGTACACGGTAGACCCTGGGGCGTCAGAATTCTATACATGTGGGTTGTTCGAGTACGCGTGTAGGGAGCAAATGAGGCCACTGCTCGTTTGTTCCTGAAGGTACTACTTCTTTAAGACGAGAAGCAAAAGTGCACAAGACAGACAAATAGAGACAGACAGATAGCGACAGGTGTTCCATTAGTACGAAGAAAATGTGGTTAGAGTTCAGAGATTCAACGATTTTTCTAATTTTAATATACCCACAAAAGAAAGCCATCACTGTGGCTTACGTAAACATCAGGGGAAAAGTAGTCTTAATCTTGTGACGTAACATTTCAAGTGTTGAAGGATTCCGTAGAATCATACACCTGTAATCCAGGATCGTTTAAGAGTATACCTGAAATCTTAGGAATTCATAGTTGAGATCCTCTGTCACAACTCTCGTATCACATTCATGAGAAATCTATTTCACCTCAGCAGACAATAACTCACCAGAGTTGTGTTGTAATTTCTATAAACTGGTTGACGGTCCAAAATAGTTCCAAATCATTCTGGACGTTTGTCAATTATCCCACTCCTATGGGTACTGACAGCTCGAGACAATACAATATCCACGAGGTGAACTAATTTGCATGACAGGAATATGAATATTCATGGCAATTTTAGGCAGAGTCACGGCTGTACAACCTTATACATATCTAACCCATGTTTGTATAGCTATAGAACAATGGAGGGTAGAGTATTATCAGTTTAAATTAGAAGGTCTATGAAATCATGATTTTTACATACGATAATTATGTGAATATAATAATGA
>JAUTXX010508775.1:1233-12064 GCA_032273605.1 Panulirus laevicauda | reverse complement strand
CAGCCAATGAGACAAAGGAAAAAAACAAAAGAGGTTTTCAAATGTCTTTTTTCGAATAAAATGGTAACGAACAATAATTATAAACAGTAGTATGCGGGACCTGCACTCTGTGATGTGAGGATATGTAACTTTTTTAAGGGTTTCGGTAACTTTCTTTTGTGAACTAGAACCCATTTGACACACCGGTAGGGTGGTGTGTGTGTGTGTGTGTGTGTGTGTGTGTGTGTGTGTGTGTGTGTGTGTACAGCGCAAGCATCATCATAAACTGGTTTCGACCTAGGGACATTTGACCGGTCAGTTACGTCGTGCACGAGCACTTAAGAATACATCCTGTGTACCCCTGGATCCCATTTGAAGTCGCGATCGAAAACTGGTAGGATGGTATAAGGGACTCCAACTCTCTATAATTCACCCTCATTAGAACCCTATTTGCTCTCGAACACAAACATTGAGTCTACAACTGTTACTAAGTATCGTGGATCCATGTGCATGAAAGTAATGAATAAGTGATGGATGAAGTTAAAAAAAAAATGTACAAAAGATGGGAAGCTTGACTGCTTTAGTCGAATCTGAGAATCCTCCGTCAGGAACGGAATGAATGAGGTGAGGTCAGGACAGCGGAAGGATGTAGATGGTTGCATGAGAGAATGCCTACCAACATGACACCTGGAATGAGAAATATATTCCCAAGAAAGCCGAATAAACGACTTTAATCTATTTAGCTTTGACAAGAGATGGTTAAGAGGTGATCTAATACGAGTATTCAAAATTATTGAAGGCTTCCATAATCCTGATCTAATAAGCTACTTAAGGCTTCATTCCTTAGGTTTCATCCGTAGTAACAGATGTATACATGTGGGCAATTTACCTCGAATGAAGCGAAAAACCTTTTCTTCAATAGGACTGTTAAAGTATGGAATGATTAACCAACTCGAGTGGTTGAAAGCAGTACTGTAGATATGTCCAGGAATACACGATAAATATTTCAAGTCCACAACTAACACCATTTGCGTCTCCGTCAAATAAACAGTTTGCAGGTTTCTCTCTCAATCATCTGTATGCCTTTCTACTCCAGACATCACTCTAATGTACGAGTTTCTCATATCCTCCACTATCACAAACAACCTCGTAAAGACCCAGTGGTCTGTTCCTTTTTGAATTCCTTTGTATCAACGAAGGACTTGTCCCAATCCAAGCTCGTGCCGACATGTATAAGAACAGTCCTCTACCTACTATTGCCTACGTCATAAATATTCCATGAGCAAGTGTATAACTATGAAGGTGAACAGCCCAGTTTTAACAAGTGATTCATTGTAACTATTCATCACTTAATGTTCAACCAAGTGTATAATTCATAAACCATACTACTGACTGTAGAAACACCCCTGTATATATACCATCCTATCTATCTAAATAGACAAATTGATAAAATATCCAGCTCCACCTTGATCTTATGTTCTTTCATGATTAGTTAACTAATAACTACCAATACCTCTCAGTTCTGTAATATCTGTAATACCCCAACTGTGTATTATCAGCCACGTGGCTGCCTAAACCAAATAAACACTAATCTATTTACCTACTTATCCAAAAGTGCTTCTTCATCCACATTAGGTCCACTATTTACAGGTGGCTCATCATCCACATGTGGTCCACTATTTACCGATGGCCTATCCAAAGGTGTCTCATCATTCACAATTGGATCACAATCCACAAGAGGTTCATAAATCCGCATGTGATCCACTCACTATCCACGGGTGACTCATTATCCACAATTGTTTCACCATCAGCATGTGTTCCACTATCCACAAGTGTTTCATCATCAACAAGTGCTCCACCATCCATAGGTAGCTCATTACTAACAGGTGTTTCATCATGTGCTTCACTATCTACAGGTAGTTCATTACTAACAGGTGTTTCACCATCAACGTGTGCTCCACTATCCACAGGTGTTTCATCATCAACATGTGCTCCACTACCAACAGGTGATTCATCATCCACAGGTGTTTCATCTTTCAAAGAGGGGCATACAATTGTGAGAGACGCTACGAGCGGAAATCAACAGATCATAAAGCCTTTCATCCAAGTGGCTAAATCTTACCCAGTGACGTCATAGTATCTCCATACTTATCTGCCTGCACCAAGAGCAGCCACGGGTAGGAGGAACGCGACCCCTCACCATGCCACCCCCAGGCGGTACAAAGCCAGAGAGGCTGCCATTAAAACAAAATAGGAATATCTGAACGCTGGCGAGGTGCACTCCTCTACATTCCACGGCAGGGAAGCCCACCTGACGCCTTGCAACGTAGGGAAATCAATCTAACCGCTTTATTGACATAATTCATAATAGAAGTCATGGCAAATCCTGGTAGATATCACGCTACCCTGAATATACCACTCCAACCTGAAGATACCACTACGCCCTGATGATACCACTCCACCCTGATGATACCACTCAAACCTGAAGATACCAATCCATTCTTAAGATAACACTCCACCCGGATGATAATACTCCACCCTGAAGATACCACTCCATTCTGAAGATAACACTCCACCCTGATACCACTCCACCCTCAAGATACCACTCCATCCTGATGATAACACTCCACCTTGAAGATACCACTCCAACCTGATGATACCACTCCTCTCTGATGATACCACTCCACCCTGAAGATACCACTCCACCCTGATTATAACACTCCACCCTGATGATACCACTCCATTCTGATATTAATATTCCGCCCTGAAGATACTACTCCACCCTGAACATAGCACACCACCCTGAAGATACCACTCCACACTGAAGATACCACTCCACCCTGATGATACTACTCCACCCTGAAGATACCACTCCACACTGAAGATACCACTCTACCCGGATGATACTACTCCACCCTGATGATACCACTCCATCCTGAAGATACCACTCCAACCTGATGAATCACTCCGCCCTGATGATACCACTCCACCCTGAACATACCATTCCACCCTGAAGATACTACTCCGCCCTCATGATACCACTCCGCCCTCATGATCCCACTTTACCCTGAAGATACCACTCCACCCTGAAGATACTACCAATCCAACCTGATAATAACACTCCGCCCTGATGATACCACTCCACCGTGAAGATAACATTCCGCCCTGAAGATACTACTCCACCCTGAACATAGCACTCCACCCTGAAGATATCACTCCTCCCTGATAATACCACTCAACCCTGATGATACTACTCCACCCTGAAGATACCATTCCAACCTGATGATATCACTACGCTCTGATGATCCCACTCCACCTTGAAGATACCATTCCATCCTGAAGACACAACTCAGCCCAGATGATACCACTACACCCTGAAGATACCACTTCTCCTTGAAGAAACCATTCCGCCCTGATGATACCACTCCACCCTGAAGATATCACTCCAAACTGATGATACCACTCCACCTTGATGATACCACTCCACCCTGAAGATACCATTCCACCCTGAAGATACTATTCCGCCCTGAAGATACCATTCCACCCTGAAGATACTACTCCGCCCTAATGATACCAGTCCGCCCTCATGATATCACTCTACCCTGAAGATACCATTCCACCCTGAAGATACTACCCCGCACTGAAGATACCACTCCAACCTGATGATACCACTCCATCCAGAAGATACCACCCCAATCTGAAGATAACACTCCATACTGATGATACCACTCCATACTGAAGATACCAGTTCACCCTGATGATACCACTTCGCCCTGAAGATACCACTCCAACCTGATGATACCACTCCTCCCTGATGATACCAGTCCACCCTGAAGTTACCAGTCCACCGTGAAGATACCACTCCAACCTGATGATGACACTCCGCCCTGATGATACCACTCCATCCTGAAGATAACATTCCGCCCTGAAGATACTACTCCACCCTGAACACAGCACTCCACCCTAAAGATACCACTCCAACCTTATGATACCACTCCATCCTGGAGATAAAACTCCACCCTGATGATACCATTCCACCCTGATGATACCACTCCAACCTGATGATACCACTCCACCTTGAAGATACCACTCCACCCTGAAGACACCACTCCGCCCTCATGATACCACTCCACCCTGAAGATACCACTCCAATCTGAAGATGTCAATCCAACCTGATGATACCACTCCACCCTGAATATACCACTCCAATCTGATGATACCACTCCATCCTGAAGATACCACTCCACCCTGAAGATACCACTCTAACCTGATGATACCACTCCACCCTGAAGATACCACGCCACCCTGAATATAACACCCCACCCTGAGGATACCACTCCACCCTGAAGATACCGCTCCACTCTGAAGATACCACTCTAATTTGATGATACCACTCCACCTTGAAGATACCATTCTATCCTGGAGATACCGTACATTCCACCCTGAAGATACTACTCCGCCCTGACGATACCACTCCACCTTGAAGTACCACACCACCCTGAAAATACCACTCCGCCCTAAAGATATCACTCCAACCTGATGATACTATTCAACCCTGAAGATACCACTCCATCCTGAAGATAACACTCCACCCTGTTGATACCACTCCACCCTGAAGATAAAACTCCAACCTGATGATACCACTCCGCCCTGATGATACCAGTCCAACCTGAAGATACCAGTCCATCCCGAAGATACCACTCCAACCTGATGATACCACTCCATCCTGAAGATAACATTCCGCCCTGAAGATATTACTCCACCCTGAACATAGCACTCCACCCTTAAGATACCACTCCAACCTAAAGATACCACTTCACCGTGAAGATACTACTCCACCCTGAACATAGCACTGCACCCTTAAGATACCACTCCACCATGAAGACTGCACTCCATCCTGAAGATAACAATCCACCCTGAAGATACTACTCCAACCTGAAGATACCACTCCACTCTGATGATACCTCTCAACCCTGAAGATACCACTCCCCTCTGAAAATACCACTCTACCCTGATTCACTAACTCAGATCACCTTACCAAATCATGTATTGCACTGGGACACGGACAGCAGGATAACAAACGCCAGAATAACTGTTAAACATTACTCGACCAGCTAAGGCAACTGTCTCAGTAGAGCCAGTGTTGTCATCCGACTCAAGTATCTCGAAAGTGCTAACTAGATCTTTGCTTTGCTCGAGGTGGTTAGCCCTCTCAAGATAAGGATACTAATATACCGCCTACGCATCTAACGATCTTACCAGACGATTCTGATCACAAAACTGCCAACTAGCTATGCACAAGTAATCCAACCAGTGGTAGTTATGATATCAACAACCACAACCCAACCCGCATCACTGAAAACCAATCGAAGCAAAAATAAAAACCGAGGAAGATAACGTTTACAGGAAGTGTCACAGTACAATGTGCTCCACTGGACAATGAGTTGCTTCCATCGTACAAACACGTACATACACACGAGAACAACTGGATGTCATCTCCATAAACAGCCTAATCCAACTATATGACCTAGATCCAAGTCTCCCAGTTCGCTGAGAAAGACTGAAATGAAGAGATCTAAACAAATAGTCGTAAAACTGAAGCAGTTGGAATTTAACGTTGATGTATGTAAAGTTATGTATTATGGTGAGGGAGATTATCACGATCATCAAATATTCGGAAATTCGTTCTCTAAAGTTAAGACGAGAAAGATCTTGGAGCTGCCATCAGTAACAATTTGAAATATACTAAATAATGGATAGTAGCAAGTGAAAAACAGACTGAATGCTACGCCCTACAGCTGGAAACAGACTACAAATCACCTGAATAATGCTCACTTTTTTTTTTAATTAGTCCAGAATCAAAACACCAAACACTTACTCAAACCTCACTTATTTTCTTCACATAAGTTCTCTTACCATCTCCTGACTGTATAAACGTTTTCAAATATACTCATGATAGAGTCCAACAAACCTATGGCTCCTAGTCCCTGGGATCATGGGGTGCTAAGAATCTTCGGGTCTCCTGACTCAACTAGCAGTGAGAGGGAGGGCTCTGGCAGCAGCAGTACCCGCCCCTCCCACGACCTTTCCCTTTCTGGCAGAACTACCTCTTTTTCTGTTCGTTATACCAACATTCGTGGTTTCTTTAGTAACCTCTCTTTTATTGAACACCATCTGTCCAGTACCTCTCCAAATATCTTATTTCTCTTTGAGACCTAATTGTGTATTGATGCCCTCACACGCCCCTTTTTTATATCCAACTATAACCTCCACTCACGATTCCGGTTCAAAGGTGGTGTGTTCTTATTCCAACATCAACACACTGTGACACGCCTCAAAGACCTTGAGCCGCCAAACTTTGATGTTGTGTGTCTCAATGTCCGTCTCCCAACAACCACGCTTTTCTTTTGTTTCTCCTACTGCTCTCCTAATTCTATAAATTTCACCTCTCTCTCTTCGACTATCTAAACTCTATCCACGAGGCCGTGACATTCTTTCACCCATAAGCTAAGATACTTTACCTAAAGGCTTTCAATGTTCGCAGTAAGGAATGGTTGAATTCCTCCCATACGGATGGTGGAATCGAAGCCCTCACGTTCTCCATTCTCAATCATTTAAAGCAAATCCTCTCCCACTCCAATCATATACCTGACCAACTGGTTCAGCTGATCACATTCTCACAAATGTATCTATTCTAATGGCACCTTCCCCTCCAGCAGCCCCCTCTTAGTGTTAACATTGGCCCCTAAACAAAGCTGACTGGAATAACTTATGTAAATTCTTTTTTGGCTTTCCTCGGATATATTGCTGTCTCTTATGTAGTGATGGTTCTGTTTCCGATAAACGCACAGCAGAGGTAATTCTTGTGGGAATGGAAGCATTCATCCCCTCTTCCTCCAAGAAGACTTCTTCTTCCACTCTGTGGCTCAACCGTTCCTGTTCTGAGGCCATTCAGGCATGGGTCAGGCATATCGGGCTAGGGAAAACTCTCCTTCATCTGACTCCTATTCAGCTTTTACCACTGCCCGAAATCGCTGCAAGTACGTTATCCGTGGGGCAAAGCGTTTTTTCATTCGAACGAAGGGCAATAACCTCTCCTCGTCATCCACTGATAAATCTTTTTGGTGTCTAGTAAAGAGCATCTCTTACAACTTCTGTCGCTCCACCTTTCCTTCACTTTACCGTTCTGATGGTACTTTAGCTGTCTCCCGTAGACAAAGCAACTCTCTTTGGTTCCCGGGTTTCCTTGGATGACTAACTTTCCTTCACCCCCTGATACTCCTCTTACTAATCCTGTGCCTTTCCCTGTAATATCTAATCGAACTGTCCGAAAAACGATTATTTTTTCTCTAAACACAAATCAGGATTATGGTCCTTTTTGCATCCATAATCCTTGTGAATTGAAGGAGTATACCTCTGAACTTGCACCTGTGCTTGCTCGTCTGATCCGTTTCTGTTTAAAAACCAAAACTTTTCCCTCCTGGAAGCATGCATTGGTATATCCCATTCCTAGGAAGGGTGACCGTTCTAACCGCTCTAACTACCGTCCTGTTGCTTTGACATCTACTATTTCCATGGTCGTCAATCCCTCCTGAACTCCCATATCCTTCGACGCCTTGAATCTCACAGTCTTCACAGTTTGGCTTCCTTAAGGCGAAATCCACCAGTGAAACTCTTTTCTATCTTACTAATGTCAGGTCATCATCCCTGAAAGATCTTAGCGGAGTCTTAAGTAGTTGCCCTTGACATATCCAAAGCTTCTGACAGGGTGTGGCATAATGGTCTCATTTCTAAGCCCCCTCTCTTTCGGCTTCCCTCCCTCACTTTGCTCCCTCATTTCTAGCTTCCTCTCAGGCTGATCTATATCTGTGGTTGTTGATGGATCAGCCTCCCCCTATTCTCCAACAACAACAGTGTCCCTCAAGGTTCTGTCCTGTCCCCTACAATTTTTTCCTTTTATAAACGATTTCCTTTCTTCCACAGATAACGAAATGCACTCATAGCTGACGACTCGACACTACATTCAAACCACATCCTTCAATACAGCTCCTTCTCTCACTCGATCTGCATCTCGTCTCGACACAATTTCCTCAAAAAACTCAAGACTTGGACAGGGTACCTCAGTAAGGTATGCGAAATCTAGTTAAGTTTAATGCCTCCAAGACCCAGTTTCTACACATCTCCCTATCAAAAACTTCTTCAACTCCCTCGTCTCTCCTTTGACGATTCTGTAATTCCGCCTCTTAACTCAATGGACATACTTGGTATTACAGTAATATCCAATCTTCCCTGGACAGTCCACATTACGGAAATAGCAAACTCTGACTCTAAGAAACTGGATGTCTTGTTTTGTTTAGATGTCGAAATCTATTCTCTTCTGAACAGTTGCTCCTTTTATACAAGGGATTGATCCGTCCTTGTATGGAGAACTGCCCTCACAAATAGGATGGTTCTAGCTCTATATCCTTACTTGACAGAGCAGAGTCGAAAGCGGTCCAAGTTATAAACACTCCTTGGCTAACTTGAAAACTTGATCCGATTGCCTACGTCGCAATTTTGGTTTATTTTCCCTCTTCTGTAGGTGTTACTTTTTTATTTTTTGCTCCCGAGAGCTGGCTGCTTGTGTAATCACACCACTAGGTAGACCACGCAATACTTGGCAAGTTGCTGCGTCACATGATTACTATGTGGCCTAGCCCTCGAAACTTATCTTTCCCATTAACTATGACCTAGCACATTTCAAAAGACAGGTTTTCATTTCCTTCAAAATTTGTAATTTTACCTTGTACCTCCCCCTCCCTAATCATCTCTATATATCAACTGAGGCCCGGCTTTGACACGGACTTTTGTTCGTGACGATTTTTCAACATTAAAAAAAGAAAGAAAAAAGCCCTCTAAAATTTCATTATTAACCCCTTTACATCTCAGTTAAGGCCCGACCTTGATGTGGACTTTTACCCGTGACTGGATCCTACGATGAAAAAAAAGTGGAGTTCGTTTGTCGTCCCAATACTAAAAACACGTTGAGATAGAACTGGAACAAGTACAAAAACGGGCGACTAAACTGATTCCCGCTCTATGACATCTGCCGTACGATGTTAATATGATTGAATCTCTTATCTCTTGAGAAATGTAGACCTAATGCGTTTTCTTTAATTCAATACTAGTAAATTTGACAAAGTCAGTGAAGAGGATCTTTCTGTAATACATGAGGATACAGTAAGTAGATCAAGCGGAGAAAACCTGATGACGTAATTTTCAGGTGGGAAAGATCCTTTGTAAACAAAGCCGTTGAACATTGATAGAAGTTACCGTCAAAAGTTAGTAATGCAAAGACTATAACTAGCTTTAAAAACCGGTTGGACAAATTCCTCATCAGTTCAAGTATCTGCTAAATCGATAAAAGAAAAATTAGATACATGTATCAATTAATCTCTTTATCTCCTTCCAGGTCCTAAAAATATACTTTAGGGCATCAGAGGTTGGGAAAGTGCAACAAGATTTTATGACACCATTTACCCTTTCGTTCTGCTTTGTTAATTTCCACACAGGCTTATTTTATTCATATTTTTTCTTCTAGTCTTTTTCTTACCAGTTGTAGTTACAAATGGGAGTGGAGGGTGGGAAGAGACAGCCTCCTTACTGTTCTATCCTTTATCTCATCCACTCAGAACAGAAACAGGAACGCACAAGAGTTAAACACAGATTACCTAGACACGGCCAATGGGCCTTCTGTTATCTGTCTTTCCCGGGTAGCGTGACCAGAGACTGAAAATCTGATAAATCTGGCCAAATGTGTGTAATGAGATCTGCTGTTGACCTGCAAGACTTTTCAAAACGTTTCTCCATTGCATACCTGGTGAACTAGTGAGCATGCAACATCAGAGGAAGCCAAATCTATACACTAGCTTATACACGAATGGTAAAAAGTGAATTATGATCAGTTCCCTTCCTTGCCTCACCTTATACACAAGTACAAAAGAAAAATGAACCTAAAACACGACTTGTTTCACGATTACTTTATCTTAAAAAATATTTTCAGGAATGAACGCAAAATTTAAAACTTACTTAAGAAGTCGCTTCTGAAAAAAATATAATCAAACACAGAAACGCTGCTCCTGTCTGTCTATTGGTAAGGATCATTACTGGAACAAAATACAAAAAAAAAAAAAACCCAGCAAAATTCTTTCTCCCCTCGTAAATCTAAAAGCATTTTCGATACTTCTTACATCTGTTCTTCAGTAATAAAACCCGAGAATTCGAATACTGAACTAGCACAAGTAATTACCTAGTGAATTTTGAGTACATATTTCATTACCATTAACAATAAGGTAGATAAGTATTCAATTCTACGTTCACCTCTTTAGCTACACGCCAGCAACACTAACAATGGTCTGCACCAGCAAAACTTTGAGGATTAAGAGAAACAGTTGTCTGAGCTGATGACTATCAACCGGTGGGTATGGCAGACTGATTTAAAGCTCAATGATGTCTCAGACAACATGAACGAAGGACGACTGATGATAGTGTTTAGAATTCGATTAATAAAGTTAAGAAGAGTTCTTAAGAAGCAACTGTTCTATTTGAGGCACAGAAGCTGAGCTGTACGCTTCCCCGTTCGCTTGTGGCCAAGTTACTGCAGTAGTACGCTTTCCCCGTTCGCTTGTGACCAAGTTACTGCAGTAGAGTGTCTCCATCCGTCACGGTGTTAGTCCCTTATCCTCTAGGAGTTCCAAGAGTCACTAGCATATCAGACCAGGTTTTCTCGAATCTTTGCCGAATGACATATGACTCATTTTGAACCCTCAACAAAAGCTGTGATCCCCCCCCCCCCCCAGGCTAACTTCACAAA
>JAUTXX010508722.1:0-12065 GCA_032273605.1 Panulirus laevicauda | reverse complement strand
CAAAAGAAGGAACAGAGAAGGGGGCCAGGTGAGGATATTCCCTCTAAGGCCCAGTCCTCTGTTCTTAACGCTACCTTACTAATGCGGGAAATGGCGAATAGTATGAAAGAAAAGAAAGAAAATAATAATAATATGCATGATAAGATACAAAGTATTCATCAACAAAAAAACAGGTTCAATCATAAAACCAATTCAAAAGGTAATCAACATGGTTAAGAGTGAACTTTCAAAGACTAAAACAGTAGTTGATTCTTCTTTTCTCTTCATAATTTTGGCAATCACTATTATATTTGTCTAAGTAAAGAGTAAAGAGAGTCCTGTCAAAACTGAGGATGAGAGCATCCACCTTCCAACATCCATCATGATTATCAAGCATAAAGTTTCAGCAAATACATGAGATATACCAAGATCTACCTTTGTTGTTATTCCAGAAAATACATTTTTTAACAATAACTGCCACATCATGAAAACTGAACCATAAGATATGATACCTGATTTGGTTTTCCTTTCCTCTTGACTAGAATTGCTGGCTCACTGACAAATGCAGATCTTTTCCGGTTGGGAGATAGATTCTGAGGAGGAATCTGCAGTGTAACCCCAAACGTTGTGTGTTTGCCCATTTCATCGGCAAAAATGTTTGCTTCACGCACAAGAGTGTTGGCCTTCATAATATCTTGCCTGAGATGAGCTAAACTTCGCCGAAACATATCCTCTCTGGCAAGGTATGAGACAACTTTGTTTAAAATGAGTATACATACAAATAAAAATGTAAACTTACCTATCTTTATCTATCATTACCCCAGAACCCCTTTCTCAAAAAGAGGCTCCTGCAGCCCAAGGTGTACTATTTCCAGTAAAAGAAAAATGTAGACTCCTTCGGAATAAGTTCTTTGACAAGGCTACATTCAAAATGATACAGCCACACAAGAGGTGACTGCACATGCAACTAAAGCATGGATGTAAGGGAATAGGGCCTTTCTTCTTCTGTTCCTGGTACGACCTCACAAATATATGTATGGTGATCAAGTAAGAAAGAAAACAAAAAATACATCCACATATATTTTTTTTTCATTCATGTTTGTCATTTCCCACTAAAGTGCAGTAGCATCAAAATCATGATTAAGCCTTTGAGGGAAAAATCCTCACATGGTTCCTTGCTCTGTTTCTTCTTTTGAAAAGTAATACAGGAGGGATGGATTTCTAGCTCCCACTCCTACACCTCTTCTTCATCTTCTACAGCAGACAGAGAATACATGGGCATAAACAAAGCAACTCTCTTCATTCTCGTTTCTCCTCTAACTCTACCTTTGATGGCTCTAACAGTCCTTCACATGAGGCTCCTCTTACAAATCCTACACCCCTCCCTGTAATCTCTTTTCAAACTGTCCGTGAAATGTTTCTCTCTTTGGTCACAAGCAAAGCTTATGGACTTGATGGCATCCATCCCCATCTACTAAATAAGTGTGTCTCTGAACTTGCACTTGTGCTTCCTCATCTGTTCCATTTTTGTTTAAAAACTAGAACTTTTCCTTCTTCTTGGAAACATGCATTGGTATGCTCCATACCTAAGGGTAACCGTTGTAACCCCTCCAACTATCATCCTGTTGCTTTAACATATATCATTTACAAAGTCTGAAATATCTCCTCAACTCCTGTACCCTCAGAGATCTTGAATCTCAGTCTTCTTTCTGATCGCCAGTATGGCTTCCATGAGGTGAGATCTGCAAGTGATACTCTTTCCTATCTTACTAATGCCTGATCAACATCCCTGAAAGATTTTGGGGAATCCTTTGTAGTTGCCTTTTGACAGGGTGTGGCATTAGGAGTCTGATCTTTAAGCTCCCCTTTTCTGGATTCCCTCCCTCATATCTAGTTTCCTCTTCAGCTAATCTATCTCCTGGGGATAAAGCCCTTGGACTATCATGAGAAAGGGGTCCTGAGGATGTATGAAATATAATGATAATTAATGATAATACACTGTTATCATAACTCTTTAAATCTTATACAACACATACGTCAGTACTAACAGAAAGTCACATAACCATAAACACTATATCTCCTGAGTGATGAAGAAGACAATAAAAGGTAGGCTAGAAATACTACTATCCAGTTTTATTACTTCTTAAGGAGGAAGAAAGGAGGAGCAAAGCACGGAGTTTTTCTAAGAATCAGCAATCCTTTCTTGATGCTATCTTGTTAAGATAAGAAGCAATGAAAAAGTATGAAGAATTTATTTGCCTGAACTGGTTTTCCTCTTTTTACTCATAATGTAGGTTAAGTGGAGAGGGAAAGAAAAAGAAATCTAAAGTGGTGAACCAAAACAAATTCCAAGAGGATACACAATGACTTGTCATGTAAGAACCAAATCTGTCCGTTATACTCACCTATTTTGGGTATTCTGGGACAAATTGGGAAAAAATCAAAACGGAAAAAATTGGGAATTTAAAATGTTATGTTACAAATACCAACACAATTCAATTATTCTGGAAGAATGTTTAATGTGCATGATACCAAGATAACCATCGTGATCATTCTCATATAAAGTTTCTGAATTGACTTTCACTCTTGATAATCAAAACATGAAAGATTCTGATTGGGATTATCTCAAGACAAACTGGAAAAACAAGACTTAATTTTGACAGGGAATGAGACAAATATTGGACCCTAAGACTACCCTGGTAAATTCCAATCTAGTTATTCCATCTATCTATCTGTATCTTTGATAACTGTTCTCTTTGGGAACTCCCTCAAGAGGGTTGCCAAGGTAAAAGAGGCTCCATAACTGCTGAACTCTGGTGCCGCTTCTTAGCCTTTAGTGCTTCACACTCAACAGGCCACTGGCAGAGGGCAACTCTATCGCAGTGCTTTTTGAAGCTTTAACCTACTTCTACTTAATGCTCCTGCCTAACGTTCCTACCAACTACCTCTACCTAACGTTTCTACCTGATGCTTCTGCCTAAATGTTTCTACCTACTACTTCTAGTTATTATAATTTCTACATACTATGCTACATAATATAAAGCAAACATCTGTACTGTATACAATGAGGATACAGTGTACAGGACTTACTTAACTTATGGTAAAAGTATTATGAATTTGAAGTGTAGGAAGTGTGGTTGGCATTTATTTCTGTCTGCTGATGTACTTTTACCTAACCAAAACAAATGCAAAAGGATACACAGCGACTCCTTTCGTAAAAACCAAATTTGTCTAATTTAAAGTCACCTATTTTGGCTATTGTGGGATAAGGTTTCTGGGTCAAAAATAGGAGAACAAATCAAAAAAATTTGAAAAATTGGCAATATTATGCAGCATAATATAAAACAAACATCTATACTGTATACAATGACATAGTGTACATGACTTACTTAACTTATGGTAAAAGTATTATGAAACTTAAGTATAGGAGGTGTGGTTGGCAATTATTTCTGCCTGCTGATAAACTTTTACCTCTTGTTTCTTGTTACTATGTTATCTCTTCAAAGTATTTTTCTTTAAATTGTGCACTGTAAGGCAGCACAGACACTTATACTAAAAATCATAATGTACTACAGTATATAACTAACCTAAGTCTTTGTAAAGTAAGCATAAATCACTGAGATGTAAGCAGCAAGAGTACATCTGCTATTTGTTCAACTTCATGTTTCTTTAAGCTAATCCTAAATGGCATCACAAAAGAATGTCTCAAGAGTATTCTCATATCAGGAGAAAGCTGCCACATAAAAGGAAAAAAAAGATATGGCTGCTGTGGGGAAAAGCCAATTCATGCAGTTACTGGTTTTAAAATTTCAGTCAAGTTTAGTCAACTACCACAAAGACTACAGTGTGTAAGTGGCTAAGGAAAAGTATCACATCTTTATTTCTCTGCACCAATAATAACATGGACATCTTGAATAACATGCCAAGTTATCAAATTTCACTCAACTGTATAAGGCGCATCCACTCTTCCTTCCCAAATAAAAGAAAATAAGTTTTTGCCATGATCAAATGAATTTTTTTCTATTATACTTAGTCGCTGTCTCCCGCGTGAGCAAAGTAGCGCAAGGAAACAGACGAAAGAATGGCCCAACCCACCCACATACACATTTATATGCATAAATGCCCACACACACACATATACATACCTATACATTTCAACGTACACATACATATACATATGAAATGTTGTACCATCATAAAAATAAAACAAAATTACTACATGTACACTAAACAAATCAAAAGCCTCTGCATCATAGGTACCTTTCCTGAGCCCATTTTTCTATTCGAAGCTGGGATGTTGGAGTTGATGGAGTCATTTTTGTGCCTCTCAATGGGTCAAATGGCATATATGGTGCATAGGGGGTTGTGGGAGATAAAATATTTCGTAACTGCTGGAACTGCTTCTCATACTCTTGACGCTGTTTCTCCAGTGCCACTGAAATAATAGTGAAAATAAATGTGACAGTAGGTGCTACACTTGAAAAGTGTGACTAACCAATATCCGTAAGTATTTTTATAATTATCATCATTAAATTAGATAAAATAAATCAAACTTCAAAACAACATTATTCTATTTATTAGAAAAAATTAATCACACGTTTTCAACCTGTTGAGGATCTTTTTACTTCAAAGATGGTCTTTCTCTGTGGTCAACATCTAGGAGTGCAGGAGCTGTACTCTCGACAACCATAAAAGCATAAATGAGCAATCCAATATAAAACTTCCAAACTGATGAACATCCCAAAGAAATGCAGACATCACAAATTGGTAGAGACCACTCTAATATTTTCTGTATGCATTGTATATTATTTTCATTACTTAAAACTTTAATTGGTACATTATTTCCATTATAACATAACATTCTAAGAATCACATCTTTTTTCTTTTTTTTTTGGCTTATGGTCCCTAACCCTTTACTTACATGGAAATGGATGTCACAAAACAGAAAAATTTTGATACAGCATGAAATTTCTTGGTACCTATCTTGTGCAATGTTCCAAATATACAAATAATGATTGCATCCTCATTTCCCAGTCAATCTACTCTTATCTTATAATATGGTATAAATAAATGCCAAAAGAATAAGAAAGCAATAATTTCAAAAATCATTAATTCCTTAATGTCATTTACCCCCTTATAGACAAGTCTGATAACTATAATCCTATAAATTCTCCTGGATAAGAAACATTAGGAGATACATTTTAGTTGGTCTTGATACAAAATATGGAAATAATAAAAACTTGCTACTAAAGAATTACTAACAAATGCACAAATTTTGGTTATCAACAATTAAAATATAATCAGTGACATTTACAAACATACTTTGTTTATCTTCCTCATGCTGTCGTTCAAGGTTTTGTATGGCTGTCTGGATTGGGTCATTACTGAGCTCCTTTAACATAAGTTCTTCCCGAGCAAAGTTGTAGTCTATGGGTTGAGCTGGTGTCTGGGGTTCTGAATTATTTCCACCTGAAATACATTGTTATCAGTAAGAGTATGCATAAAAAAGCAACAATTACCCATCAGTCCAAGATCATTCTGAAGTACTATTAAGGATATACACAATTTCAAGGCATATGTGATGCCACACCAGTGACAAATGACTGTCCACAAAAAGCTACCTTTCTATGCCTCCCTCCCCTTCTGGAAATGGTTGAAGTACTTTTTCACTCTTTTAGTTACTGAAACTTGAAATTCTTTCCCAAAAGCAATGGTTTAAATGCACACTAATTCAATGTATTTCTGAGATATGCATTTTATTTTGCTATCTATCCCTATTTACTTACTAAGACAAAGTTAAAGCACACCTAGGGAGTAAGGTTTACACAACAAGAATTGCAACATAAGGATGTTTATCATGCTGCCTAGCAATCAACTTAATATGCAGAAGCCAAATTTTGAAAACACTTCCAGTGCCTATTTCCAAGGCATATAAATCACAGAATGGTAAGAGCTTCAAAATTAAAGCAATATCATTGTGGGTAAATTCAGAGGGCATAATTAATACATCATCTAAAGCTCACCCTCTTTACCCCCATCCTCATTCCACCAAAAGAAAATGGACTGGAAAAAAAAATAAGTATAATAAGAAAGCAATGACTAAAAGGGAATTAGTCAAAGATTATATCTCATATACTACTTATTTTCAAAAGTTAATATCCTGACAACTTTTTTCAAAGTTGTAATCATTTGATAAAAACTTATTACTGATTGAAATAAACCAAAGACACATGCTTCTCCAAGTACGTGAAGCTTTCAACACGAGATCAGTTACTATTAGATTCAAGTTTTAATGAATGAAAATCTTTTTTTCTTCAAGGCAGAGCCCCATGAGTCTTCAAGGATTCCCAAGGTTAGAAACCTCTAATCCCCTGCCTTCTGGTGAAGTGAATGCTTCTGACATCTATTTGTTGCTAGCAGCCTCTTAGTTTGGCCATGCCCAACCACTAACCAATCAGCAACTCACGTAAAATTATAACGTTATCATCCCACTGGCAGTCAGTTTGGTGCTCACCTGCTATCTCATAATTCTTGAAACCTTTCCTAAAATTTGCAAGCCAAACAGGACTTGCTTAAAATATCTTTGCTGCTCCTTCTTCCACTGCCAAGTCAACACATATACTCTGAGCCTATGCTTGTATCACAAGCATGCTAATGGGAATATTTTCATGAGTTTGGTGTTTGATCCATGAGCCCAATATTCATTCCATTCTCTCCATAATCAAACTTTAGGAATACGAGGTCTTAGATCCAATGAATGATATTCCTCTCTTGCCACTCTCCTTGATATCTGCACTAACACAAATAGCCCATAAAGAACATTCTCTAAGTCTAATGGCTCACTTAATATAAGATGATTGTTCAACTTTCATAATGTCTAAGCACATCCATCTTAACCTCAATGGTGATGGCCTTCCACTTCTTAGCACCACTGGAACCAGAACTTATAAGATGTTCTGGCAGCATGATGTGAAGGGCAAATCGTGCAATATACAGTATACGGTAGCAACAAATACTGTGGCACTCCATGACTAAAGACTGCATCTATGCCATGCATACATGTGCTTCTTGTGCAATGCTGGCAATGCCACAATACTGTGTAGCCAACCCATTGATAATGGCATTAAATCTATCTTTATCTTTCATGCCCAATCCCATGGGGAACTCCCATCAAGGGGGTGATCAATGCAAAAGTTTCCATTCATTCCTGTCCTTACAAGCCTCCCTCATATACAACATTCCATGCATTTTCCCCCATTTCTCTCCCTCCAATACACTTCCACTCTAATTCTCCATGCATAGGCAGTGTTCCTCTAACATCAACCCCTTTAATTGTACTATCATACTCTCTCCTTGTAAACTCTCCATCTTGCATTAAACACAGACATTGAAAAAATTTTGGGATGAAATCTAATCAAAAGACATATATGTGGAAAATTATTCATAACAATTAAAATTGAGAAAAGAAACTTACTAGTACTGGTCTTGGGACAGTTGACACGAAAGAAATAGTTGAATCCCCAAAGTATTCGGTCTCCATGTCGTAACTGCAGTTTCTCTGTCACCTAAACAATATGCATTGATTAGGAAAAATTTCCAGTCAATTTCACAAATTTACTGTATTTCAAATCTTCTAAGAAATTAAGTCATCTGTCAATTATCTTTTAACAATGCTTTCAAATTTCATGATGTGTATCAATATAAAATATAAACAAAGTCTTCCATAATAATGCAGTGCTTCTTAATCACTCACTCTCCACCCTCACACATAAGACTTATCTAATTAGAAAGATCTATCTATCTATCTATATCTCTGATGCCTGTTCCAAGCGGAACTCCATCAAGGGGGTGGTCACGGTAAGTGTCTCCATCACTAGTGAACTCAGAGTGCTGCTTCTCAGCCTTTAGTGCCCACCCTTTAACAAGCCACTGCGAGAGGGTAAGTCTAAAGCAGTGTTTGTAGAGGCTCTTATCTAATGTTCCTACTGACTACTTCTACCTAATGCTCATGCTTAATGTTCCTACCTACTTCTTCTACCTAATACTCTGAATCAAAAATAATTTTCTGGTATCCTTACCAAAAATAATCTTGCCCATTAACAACTCATTCACAGCATCTGTCATTCTTCTTCCACGTCTGCCTCTTTACTCAATAACTTTGTCCATTACGTCATGGCATTTTACCAGCCTCTCGCCTCTCAAATGTCACACAAAGCCCAACCATCTCGACAGGCTTTTGTCCATCAACCTTTTTCTATTTTTTCTGCATCCAAAAGCTCTAGTCAGAGACATAAATCTTTATCTAGGCCAGGCCTTGAATAAAAATAAAAATGAGACAAAAAACAAAAATAGGAAAAATAAGAGTAAGATTCTCTATAGAAATGAGAGGCCTATCTTTTAAAAAATGGTAGGGCACAAGTATCAGGAAAATGTTATGAGAAAACTGGTTAAATTTCAGAGCTTTGTGGGACAGAGGGAGAAATAGACATCAAAACATACTACTCTCAAGCTACCAACAGCAACACTGTACTCATGTGATGTAGTAGCCTACTAAAAACTGTGTTGTCTAATTACAAGTAAAGGTACACATGCATCCAGCTCTTGGGAGCAGAAACCACAGTAACACCCAAAGAAGAGAAAAAGAAAACCAACAGAGTAGGGCATAGAAAGAGAATCTAATTCTAAAGTGATGCTGGTAGAGTCGATCTATTGTAAAGCATTTGATCTGTATTTGTCCAATTAACATAAAGAGTAAGAACAATCTCAGGCAAAAATGCATTTCACTACACAAGGAATCCTTTGTATAACTGGAATAATCTTCAGCATCTGAATGCAACTCCCCTCAGCTCTCTGACTTTATCCATATGACTTTTCTGAACCATTCCTATACTACAGTTATATTTCACTCAAAAGCCACAAAATCCAGGTTCCTTTCCTCTTATATACAACCTAACTTTCCTTTCTTCTCATCTTGATTACATTCACACACATTCAGATACCCCAATCTAAGCTTTTGAGAATGATAGCCCTCCTCACTTGGCTCTTTCTTCTCTTCTATCTATTAGAAACTGAAATACAAGGTTTCAGGCACCTACTCCTGCCCCTCTTAGTTGCCTTCTATGATAAGCAGGGATAATGTGGGTAGAATTCTTTCTTCCTAACGATAAAACTAACACTATCTGGAAGTAATTCTATAGTGTTTATATATCTGCAGATGAAAGTAAATATATGCAGATAGAGAAACAAGTTATTTGGAGTGAAAAACTGAATGTACCTAGCATTATGATTCAATACCTAGAAACTGGTAAATGAGCTCCATCATACTCAAAACTTGACATTTTCCCAGTGATAAAAGCTTCAATTGCACCTCTAACTCTTCTCCCTTAAGTGACAATTCCCACCTTCAGCTTTCCCACTGCCATCCTAATTGATTAACACTCCCAAATACCTATATTCTTTAAATTGTAATCTTTTACCATTCAAATGATATCATGGTAGAAAAGCTCATCTTTTTCAAAGATGAAAACCTTGTTCTTGATCACATTTACTTTCAACACACACCACCAGTAAATATCATCGAAAGACTTTATCACTCTACAAATCTCCTCTTCTGATTCTGTTTCTCAACAATTTAGGTATACTCTAATACAATCCTATGTAGTTCTACTCATTTAAAGGCCCATCCATAAAACCTGAAAAAGTCTTACCAGTGTTTAGAAATCTCCCATGTCCTCCATAGAAACAAAAAATTCAAAATATTCTCCTAAATCAACTTTAGCATATGCATTCTCTTAATCAATAAATTTTCCTGAAAGTTTTCAACACTACTAACATCTACACATCTTCACCCTTTCTGAATATCCCTCCTTCCTAATCTACAGGGGATCAGTATAGGAGCCATTGGCAACTTAAGTTCTGATTGTTGTTTTGCCCTTTCTTTCCAAGCACTGCTACATTTTGCAGTTCTACCTTCTCGTGTCTTCCCTCACCACTATGAACACCCCCTCTCTATAAGGAAGATTTTACATTGCCTCAAAAATTAGTTTTTTCTTATTCATGTTTCCTTACTTCTTTATCTCTTTAACCCCATTCTGAGAACTTTTGTCCAAGCCTGGACCCTTCAGCACAAAAAACACTTGAAACTACCATGAACAATACTACAGCTTCCATGGTATTGGTATAACAGGCCAGAACTCTTACTCTTCATTCTATTATCAAATGCTACACCAACTTCAGTCATGACTCACACATAAAATGTAACTACATCACCCTCCCAGAAAACTCTATCACTCATAATTCTTATACAATTCAGCAACTTCATAAACCAATTTCATTCTTTTCCTCACAACAGTTTTTCATGTTAACCATAAACAGCTTTATCAGGGTTCTAGTCAAAGAGAATACTTACCTGAGAGCCATTTACACATGTACGAGCACTTGCATATGGTTCAATGAAGAGATCCGAGTTTTCTATTGACAAGACACTATGGTGTGTTTCAATTCCTACACCTGAGAGCTGAATGTCATTTGGCTCATTCCCAGCATCTGGGCGTCCAACCAATGTACGGTCCTGTGAAGTTCAAAATATATTTCTTACGTGAAACATACATATATCAGTAAATAGTTAATCCATGAATAAAAAATGCTATTGTCCAACTGATTTATTTCTTTTTAATAAAAAGTTCAAGCATTAACTTACATAAAAACATAAAATTTTTTACAACACTCTTTAAGGCTGTCAAATTCAGATGTAAATATTTTTTCAGAGGATAATGTTAGTTTTCTCAATAATAATCACAATGCAATTAGATGTACACGAACAAAACAACTGCAACAACTTCACTGTTCTTGTAAAATGATTAGCATTTGTTTACAACTAAACACTCATCTCATGTACTGGAATCAGGATCAGAAGTACGAAGTACAGTAAATGCTGTTCAATTTTCTGAGCATTTCTATCCAAAAGTATTTAAAATGGACAGTTTTTACTGCTCTGTAAAAAAAAAAATTAAAGACAAAGTATACAGAATTCTTTGCTATGACATTTAACAATATCATGGGGAACACTCTTCAGTCAACTGTTTTTGTTAATATATCCACAATATTGGCAATATTCTTAATTAAAGCTGGTAATTAAAACCCATTTTTATCTATGTGACATCTCAAAGGATTTAAAATTCAAAGACTTTAATAACATACATGATCACGTCATATATCCACTATCACATTCCACCAAAGCCTCTCAATGTACAGGAGACAGCTCACACAGTCTCTGATTTACCTAATTTCTTACAGGCTATGAGCAGTGGCCAACATTTTTTTCTAAGTTGGCTGAGATGGCACTGGCAGCTGAGGCCCTAATCAAGGCATGTGAAACATCTGGGGTAAACCATGGAAAGGTCTCTGGGGACTGCAAGTGGATAGGAGGCTGTGATTTCGGTGCATTACACATGACAGCTAAAGACTGAGTGTGATCGAATGTGGCCTTTTTGTCTGTTTTCCTGGCACTACCTTGCCTTGCTGAGGCATGGGGTAGTGATGCTGTTTCCTGTAGGGTGGAGTGGCATCAATAAAGGATGAAGGTATGCAAGGATGAATAAGTACATGTGTATATATGTATATGTCTGTGTATGTGTATATTCATTTATCTATTTATTATACTTTGTTGCTGTCTCCCGCATTAGCAAGGTACTGCAAGGAAACAGATGAAAGAAATGGCCCAACCCACCCACATACACATGTATATACATACACGTCCACACAGCACATATACATACCTATAACATACCTATACATCTCAACGTATACATATATATACACACACAGACATATACATATATATAAATTCACATAATTCATACTGTCTGCCCTTATTCATTCCCAACGCCACTCTGCCACACATGAAATGACAACACCCTCCCCCTGCACGTGCACGAGGTAGCGCTTGAAAAAGACGACGACAACATTCGTTCACACTCAGTCTATAGCTGTCATGTATAATGCACCGAGACCACAGCTCCCTTTCCACATCCAGGCCCCACAGAACTTTCCATGGTTTACCCCAGACGCTTCACATGCCCTGGTTC
>JAUTXX010508721.1:0-15793 GCA_032273605.1 Panulirus laevicauda | reverse complement strand
ATAACATCCATCCATCCATCGTGCACGTGTGGCTGCATCAGCTGCACCAACTAGGGCTGAAAGCCCTCATTTTAGAAGGTAGGCAAAGCTTACACTGATGTGGGGGACAAGACATGTTGACAGAACGTGGAAAAAAGGGGGACTTTTGGAGATGTAGAGAAAAAACTATAACCCGTTTTCAGTGATCGAGACTTATTGAAGCGCCGTGCAGTGTCAAAAGTAAAGCTCAGCAGGGTCCTTTCAACTAACTAGAACGAAAATATAGGTTCACCATGATTGTAAAACGTCAATGTATTCCTTAAATGGCTTATGGGTTTATGTATTTTAGAACCGCAACGATTTTGATATATGTTAATGGGCGTATGTCACGCACGGAACTACTTGCTTCACTTTCCTGGGGACTGCTACGTATTGATTAGTGATGGAAATTCAAATTTTCAATTTCAGAATTTATTTATATTTGGTAAGGTGCCACTTTAGGGGTCCCACTAACATAAGGACTATAGTAAAAGGTATAACGGTGAATTATATGAGCTTCAAGTAATAAATATAGGAGAATTGATATATTTCGTCTGTTGAGAGTGACAAAGTCGGGTGCTTACAAATGGGCAGAACTTTGAATTAGAGAGAAATTGTAGAGCAAAAGCACTGTATGCTATCTTTTCAGGAAGCCTGTAGCATTGCAAAGTAATAATGTCTTGGCCAGCTGAAGACAAATGTGCACTTTGCTCATGCTCAGACTCTGTAGAGCTTTATTTAGTTTGTAAAGCATAACCATGTACAGATAATCTTGCTTGATTATGTTGAAAGAGAATTATGGTAAATTTATTTGAATATTATTGGACTTTTAAAATTTGGACTTGCACTCATATGACAGTCCTGCTTTATGGTTGGAAAGAGAGAGAATCACGCCATGAATATAGATATTTACATAATGTTACATAAATAAGGTAGTACCTGACAATTGATCTTTCTCGTATTTCGAACACTGTTAACAAGATTGCATATTACTTCTCATCTAACATAATTGCTACTCTTGTATCCAAACATTTATGCCTATGATGTCACACGAGTAAGTGTTATGGTAGAACAGAAGAACATAAATCTCGGGAGAGCTTTCCAAAGTTATAGAAATACACTATGTTATTTCTGAATTGGGTGCTTCATTTTAGAACAGGTCTTTTGAAGGTCCACCAAGACTTTGGTGAATGATAAAGATTTTCCTGGAAGCTTTAAGGGAAATCTGGTAGATGGTCACCTTAATTATATGCTCCTTTTATTGGTGGTGATGTGGGGTGTTTTCTTGCTAATTAAAGCCTACTAGTTAAGTGAATGAGCTTAAGAAATTGGTTTAGAGCCTGTGGAAGACATAGTATTAAGCCAGGCCTCTCACTTACCCTTACGTTCTGGGCAGCTTACCATTTCCCATGAAGGGTGAATCACCCTCCAACATCTCAGCAATGGAATATCGGCATGATGTCATAGGTGGGATGTAGGAGATATGGGTTAGCAAGTGAGAACAGCACGATTACGTGTAGATCTTTCATGGTACCCCATAGGACTCGGTATCATTTTTGTTTTTTTACCCCACTAAATGTGACTGTGGCATAATTAGTTGTTTTACTCTGTCTGGCCAGACAAGGTAATGATTGTTTTGATATCTTAGGACAGAAGTACTGTTATCAGCCTTGCTCCATTAGCAACCTCATTTCATCACCAACTTCACTATATCATCGCCCTCAGTCCATTGTTGTCCTCACTGCATTCGCCTTTTGGCATTATCATTTCTCTAGCGACATGGAACTGTTTATTCTTGAATTTAGTAACCAAACTAGGTTTCAGACATTATTATAAAGATATAGCTACTGGATCTTGAACACTTGCATTCATTGGAATGTTTAACATTACAGTTAAAAAGTAACAGGGAAGATTTAGTAAGTGCAGCCCTGTCCTGAATATGACATAGACAAATATTGCCTGTGTATTTGGAGTATGATACTAATAAAAGTTTTTCTTTTAGGTTCCACTTCTCTATTTCACCTGAGAGAAAAGCACTGCAATGTCTTCCTGTGATGACATGCCTTGCTTAGTGGATGATTGTGATGAATTCCAAACATATATCAACCCTCCTCATGTCTCAGTGAACCCAGAAGTGGCATCTGAAGATGAAGATGTGGATGGTGATGATGAGGGTGACTGGGAGGATATGGAGGAAATTATCATTAGAAAAACAAAATGCCTTTTCTGTGATGATACATTACCATCTGTCCAAATTAGCTTAACTCATATGATAGATTTACATGGTTTTGACTTGGTTTCATTTATTCGCAAGTTTAGTTTTGACCAGATTGATTACATCAAGCTCATTAATTATGTACGACAAGAAAAGCCATTACCAGAGAACTTACGCTCCGTAGATGTAATTAAGTGGAGTAGTATTGCCTACATGAAACCTGTGATTGCTGAAGACTCCCTTCTGATGTGTGGTGAGTAGATAGATTAAATATCTTTTGAATTGGATAAAAGTTTAAAAATTTTTTTTCTAAATTATGTGGTATTTGATAGTATCTTCACTCGCAAAATTTTTCTCTGAATTTTGCTATTGTATTTTCATGCACGCTCTCATATTATTGATGAAAATAAAAAATGTATGTATACATCATGGCAGAGTTAATTGGTTTTCATGTCATTTTCATGTTAGCAGTCAATAGTGAATTGTATGTATTTTTTATTTGCTTTGCTAGAATTAGGTCCATTCTGTGACCTATTTATTGTGAATTTTAAAACTTCCCCATCATTAAGGATCGTTATTTGTGAGGCTCTTATCCATTAAAACTCCAATCCAAATTACTGTAAGAATGCATGGGTATTATTTGCTGGCCATTCCTTCCTGATTCACCCTGCTCTTTTTTGGGCTAAATGGGGATTTGTTTAAGTTGGTAAGCTGAAAATATACCCATAGGGATGGATTAGTATTCTAACAAAATTTTCTTCAGAATTTCACATTGATTGCATGAAATGTTGACATGAGATGGCAGGCATTTGTGGTGATTGAAAATTTGTATCTCAGTATAGTTCTAGAAGTTGATTTCACTGAAGATGCAAATTTCAGATGTGAGAGAATTAACAAATAGTCAAGAATTCCTGGGCTGTGAATCAGACACATGCACTTTTCAAGCCACATGCAATGAACTAAGAGAAATTATAGACAGACAGCGGGAAGTTATGCAGAGGATGCTTCAGTCAGTTCAAGCCAATAGTAAGGTACTACATCCCATAGTCACAGTGATACTAAAATTAACTATACAGAGATGTAAGGACGTGTAAGCATGCATCTTGTGATTGTAAATCAAAGTGATTGGAAACAAAAGAATTTTCAGGTGCTGCATAGGTCATTAAGCTTTTTCATTGGTCTGAGCTATAAATGCACCTTAAAGAAGTTACCAGCTTGCAGGGTTCTACATATAATAGGTGGATGTTGTACATTGGATGTTAAATATGAAAGTGAGAGAAAAAGGAGAGGGAATTGTTAGCAGTGGTAACAGCTGGTAAAAAGGTAGACAAGACTGGAGAGTGTTAAGGGGTTAATGAATAGGAGGAAGATATGCTGTAAGGAAAGCTAAATTATGGTTCTGAATTATTTGAGGATTCAGTTACAGTTCATGAATAGATTCAGGATTTAAGGCAATGCAACAGGATTGCATTATGTATTTGTCAGTGATAAAATCTATCATTGGAGGAAGTAAAAGCAGTACCCTTCAAATTTCCCAGAGGACAAAGAGATTATGAAAAAGTATTCTACAAGGGAAGATTAAAGAATTTACCAAGAACTGGAAAATATTAATGAGTCCTGTAGTAATTGCCAACCATTGTAGTAGTGCAAACTTTCTTATGCTCATGATATATGGTTGTTGATTTATTACTAGATTCCTCTTTATCTGTGATAATGATTTGTAACCAGTTTTAGCTTCAAGTGATTTTTTTTTTCTTACTGAGATCACATGAAGTGATTCATCTGTATAATCTCATAATTTATAGCTTGAATGAAACAATGGAGAAAATGTAAGTCACAATTAGTTTTGAAGGTGATTTAAAGTTTAAGATATTTGATGGTGAATTTTCAGCTATAAAAGGAGATTGGAAGAGGTACACTTATCCTTTTGATTATTAGCAAAGCTTAAAATGTATTATATAAAATTAAGATTTTTCTGCCTTCTGGGAACCTTGAGTCTTGTCTATTCTATTTTTGTACTTTCATACGACTTTTGTTTAATTATTTGATGTGATACCTTACAGAATGATGAAGTATCAGTGAAGACAGTGGGAGATTTGAGACCCGAAGAAGACGAAGGATATTTCAACTCGTATGCTCACTTTGACATCCATCACGAAATGCTTTCGGTACTTCTCATATATGTGTTGTTATTGTTTCAAACCCTGTACTTTTTTTTATTTAAGCTTGGATGAATTAGATGTTCTTGGAACTGAAAGTTAAGGATAATTTTAAGAGAAAATGTATTTAAATTTTATGTTAGTATAGACCTACTTTCAGTGCTTGAAAAATTTACATGACAGTACTACCGATTGTATGGTTAGTTAGTTGTGCAGCACCAGAACTCTTAAATTTGGGCTCATATAGTTTTAAGGTTACAGTTCATGTAGGAGTAGGGTAAGATGGGCATTTGTAGTTCAAGAATGTCTCTGATGATTTTGTCCTTTCCTCCATGCAGTGGCAGGATACAGCCTTGCTGGATGTGGCTTTTCCCTCATTATCTCACCGTTAAGCCTTTACATTAGACTTTCTTAGGCTTTTCTTGTAAGACCTTCCTCCTTTATGGCTATGGCCATAGGTGATAAATATTGCATCCATATTATCCTTGAAGTATATCCCAGAATCAGTCATCTAGTTTTGGACCAGGAGAAGAATTCCATTGCATTGTCTGCAAACAGTTCATCTGCTCCACCTTAAACTGTTTCAGCTGCTTGATCATCCATCCTTTCTTAAGTAAACATAACAGAACTTCAAACCACACAAAATAAAGCCATCAGAACAATTACCAGCTGCTTTGCAACCACATACATTCAATATCTGCACTGCCAAACAGTAATGCTTTCCGTACAGTCTCACTGTAATATGTTCACTATCCAGTTCTTTGCACCCAAATGACACCATACCCAACCACCAACCCCTTATTAGAAATGAAAACCTTACCCTTGCTTTACTTTGTAACAATCTTTACTCGCACATCCCCCCATCCTTAGCACATGCACATGGTCATTACTTAACAAGCAGTGAATAACTACTCACCCAACTCAGTCTTGAATTCTACCCAAGAAGTTATACACTCATTGGAAACTACACTCCCAGGTATGTGTTAGTGGCACTTTGTTGTCTGCATTCTGGGCATCATCAATCTCTACAACACTACAAACCTAGATTCATCATATCAATAAACCTATCATGCCCAGAATGTAACTTTCATACTGAAGGCATTGAGCACTTACTTCTTAACTGTTTTGCACTCGGCTCACACAGACAAACACACATCATCACGCTTCTTGACCTGCTGTCTTGCCTGATGGACTTTGCCAGTTTCCAATGCACTGCAGGAGCTCCATACTTCTGAAGGATTTCTTGGGGTAGGAAAGGAAAGGAAAAATATATATTAAAAATATATATTAAACAACAATTCAAGAAAATTGACACTTTTTATATACTTCTGACAAATTTAAATGAATTTTGCCCTTCATCATCCCAGTGTATTATAAGTTATGGAGTAAATATAAACTATACATAAGCATTTATACTATGCACTGAAGCATAGAACTTTTTTGTTATAATGTTTGGTGAAGTGTTTGTGAACTAACCTTAAAAAAAATTTTTGTTATAATTTATTTACTGTATATTGCTTTTTTTTGTGTTTGAAGTGGTCATGTGCTAATAGCACAAGAAATCTTATCAGATGTTGATATCTATACTGTACCTGTTAGCTTCATTGTTCTCAAATGTTGCAGTCAGCACATACATGTATATGAAAATTTATGCAATTTCAGAGATGTCCATATATATGTTTGTAGTACCTCATTTTTTTCATATTATCACTGATTAACAAAGTTCTTTGACTTTTACCATTTTCTTTTTATGCTTGCAGGATCAAGTAAGAACCGAATCGTACAGAGATGCAATCTTAAAGAATTCAACTCTCCTGAATGGGAAAAAAGTATTAGATCTTGGTTGTGGAACAGCCATCTTGTCCATGTTCTGTGCCAAAGCAGGAGCCATTGTTACTGGTGTTGATATGTCTGATGTGATCTATCAGGCCATTGATATTGTGAAGTTAGTTGAATTGTCTTAATTAGTTGCTTTAAGAATTAACCTCAGTAGTGTAACATATTCAAGGATGATTTTGAAAAGCATGAACTTATGCTATTGTAGATTCAGTTCTTCAGTCTTTTCTGTATGGAAAAGTGAGATCTCTCCAAGATTCACTAGCAGGATTTTACTGACTATGAAATATTGCTAGAGTTTGCATTTGTGGAACCATATCTTCTTCCTCCAATGCCCATCACATTATTTACAGTGTACTTTGCTGATTAACTACTTGTCATTGCAATTAACAGATAAGTGATGGAAGCATCTTATTTACTGTTGTGGTCAATACATTCCATACTGAGATAGCATCAGAAATAATCAAAAGTGGCCTCATTTTCACACAACCAGTCTCTATTCTTAGATCAGTTTTAGTTTAACTGTAGATAATTGGTAATTTGCTAGATGTGATTTTATTAAGTTCCAGTAGACATTCAATGTATAAACCTCTAGCATTATAATTCCCAACAGTTTAAATACTGACTGCTTCTTGTGCATTAGAGGCAGGACGGCCATTGTTCCTAATTATGTGGAATATTGGGTTCAGATCTTCTTTTTTTAAAATTACTTCTTTCCAGAGTTGAGTGAATATTTCATGTATCAGCAAGAAGGCCCCAATGATTTGATGTATATATTGTTAAGTAATTGGCCAAGATGAAGCTTTGTACCTAGTTTGATTTTCCTTCAGTGTTATAAGGAACTTTGATTTTCCTTCAGTGTTATAAGGTACATTGCATTTTGATGAGTCATTGGTGATTTTTCCACATATTATGATCATCTCTGGTTGTCATCCCAGCTAACGTAATGTTAGATGCAGAATATTGATTTTGACTACAAAAGACTTTATCCTGAGACACACCCAGTGCATTTGCTTTCTTTCTAGACATTAGTGTGGGAATCTGGTGTGGCAATGAGCTCTTAAGTTTTGATATTGCAGTTGTGGAGGTTATTTTAGCTTGCTTGCATGCCTAGTAACTAGTCTGATGTAATGTTACTCACTGTTTTGGGCTAGTTCAGTTGTTCCTATCAAATTCCAGCTTTCTCTCAGGTGGATGCTGGTTCATTGATAGATCATTCAGACCTAGAGTCCCTTAAGCTCATTCCTGTCAAAGCACTGAAATAAGTCTCATAATCAGAACATGTTTTATGAACTAAACTTTTTGTATGAGTGTATCATAGAAAGAATATTAGACAGGTTGATAGGGAAGATATTTTTCATAGTTGTGGTCTTCAAATATTGAATATTGACATGAAGTATCTTTGAAGGTTATTTTTTGTTCAAGATGATATTTTATATTTGTTTTTTCCACAGAGAAAATCAACTGGACAGTGCCATTACATTATGTAAAGGCAGATTAGAGGACTTGCACTTTGAACATAAATTTGATTATATTGTTTCTGAATGGATGGGCTACTTCCTTCTCTTTGAAGGGATGCTGGACTCTGTACTTTATGCCAGGGAGAAACACTTGGCTGAAGGAGGTTTGCTGCTACCCAACAGATGTACCATGCATCTTGTAGGAATGGAGGATATGGGTAAGATTATGATATTTGTTCATTTTACTGTAAATCAGTATGTCTTAGGACATCATGATATCAACTAAGTATGCAGTATGGTTTCCTTTATGTATTCTCTCATCTCTCTATGCAATATAAGTTATTAAAAGCAATTTTACCATTAATCCATAGAATTCCACAATTTTGATACATTCCCCATTCTATATCATTTTATGACCTAATTCCTACATTCTTTTCTTGATGGTGAAGTAACCAATGTAAGTTATACGTAAGATATGTTATGTAGAAGTTGCCTGTTGAGTATGTTCAGTGATAAGGTGGCAGGTTCAGTCCTCTTTTCTTAATGCTACCTCGCTAATGTGGGAAATGGCAAATAGTATGAAAAAACAAAACAAAAAACAAACAAGAATTTAAGAGGGTCAATTGAAACAATGATGTGTAAAGAATTTTTTCTAATTTTCTTGTGGTTTCAGACACGCACAAAAGGCTTGTTGGTTTCTGGGATAATGTATATGGCTTCAAGATGTCTTGCATGCGAAGAGATGTGATCAAGGAAGCATCAACAGACATTGTCAAAAAACAATGCATAGTTACCTCTGCAGGTAAAAGGCTCATTAGTCACATGTTAGTTTTTCACCCAAACACTGTTCTTTACTAGAAAATAAATGTTTGTAGCAGAGCTTAGATAGAGTGATGGAGAATTCTTGCATTAGTGTAACTGATTGAATATTTGCATTGATTTAACTAAGTAATTTTCTAACTGACTATTGGGTTAATGTAAATGGTAAAGTTTTTATTAAGAAATCTGATTCTCTTTGAATTTGTGAGAAAACTTTGTAATACACAATGGTCTAGGCAAAATCTTTAATGTTTTAAAAGAAGATACGTAACACCTAAGCATGTTTAAACTATAATCAGCATATGTAGTGGATCCTGTTCAAGATGGGATATTCAGAGTAGCTTTGTGTATAGTAATCTTATTAATAGTTATTGTGTAACTTTTTTAATGAGTTAGATTAAGTCTGTCCAGTATACATGGAACAATTTATGGTGGAGTGAAAGGGCTGTTTTGTGCATGGATTAGTTGACTGAGATGGAGCACTGTTTAAGGAGAGACAGTGGATGTATGGACCAGGTGTTTGCTACTGAGAAATATGTGGGAGGAATACTTGGTGAAAGAGAAACTTTTATGTGGTGTTCCTGGACCTCAAGAAAATATGTGGTAGGATTGACAGGAAGGTGCCGTGAATATATAGGATGAATGAAAAGCTGCTAAATACAGTTGAGGGGTTTTACTGGGAAAGTAAAGTATGTGAGTGAATAGGAATGGAGAAAGATGTGTGTGCTTTTATGTACTGTAAAGTGGGTTGTTTGTCAAGGTTGTATGATGCCATGTTGACTATTTAATCTTTAGGGTGGTAAGGAGGTAAACATGAGGGTATTTGAAGTATGAATGGTTTTGCAGTATGGTAGAGGTGAGGGAGGGACATGCCTTTTATGGATTAAACCATTCTGGCAGCAGATTCCAGAGAGAAATTTAAGAGGCTGGGGAGTTTTAGTGTAACAGATGAAGGTTGTAGTGTGAACCATAGGAAGATAGTGAGGTAAAGCAGAGGAGTTGAATAGGACAGTTTGTGTGAGTGTAAATGACCTGGAGTAAGGGGAGTGATTTAGGTGGTTATAGGAGAGGACTTTGCTATAGGTGAACCATTGGACTTACAATGAGTCAAAGGATGAAAGGGGGGCAAGGTTCATAGCACTAAGAAGTGTGTGGAAGGAAGGTCAGTTTCTCAATGGGCAAAGATGGTTATTTTTGGAGGCATAGTATTTATATCTGTTATAAAAGTGTTAGTCTTGGCCTTGGAATACAAAGGATAAGAGGAGGATGGATCTATTGGAAATTGCTTGAGAATAGTTAATGGTGTGCATTGATTTGATCATATGAGAAATGACTGTTAGAGATGTGATTGTGAGCATAGTCTGTTTGAAAGGGCTGACCAAAGCTGTGCTGATATGGTTTGGGCATGTTCAGTGGATGAAAGAAGAGAGGTTGGCGAAAGATGTCTGTGTCAGAATTGGAGGGAGTAAGATTATGGGGACTAAGGAGATATACAGGGATGTAATATAGGATGCTTTGGGAAATTAGGGTTTGAACATCTTATAGGGTTATGGGCATATGATGGATAGAAAGAATTGGAATTATTAGGTGTGTAGGGGTGACATGCTTTGATTGGGTTGAACCAGGAAATAGGAAGTAATGGTAAACTGTGGAGTATTCTGTGAGGCTTGGTTGTCTCTGGTTTCAGAACATATACATGATATCTAGAGGATGTATATGTCTAAAGGAGGTTGTTCATATGCTCCTATTATTATCTCAGTAAGGGAGCAAAGGCAGTTAGGTTATGAAAAAAAGCAGATCATGTAGAAACATTTCTTTCTCATTGCTTACATAACTTACATTATCATCTTGCTTCAGCTTTATTCCTTCATTCAAGAACCTTGATCAATCAAAGGCAAAGCAGCAGTATTGTATTTCCTGGATGAAGACAGTCATCATCATGGGGCTATGAAATTTGATGTTTTCACATTCAGAGCAATGTTCATACTTATGGTAATGTTTTCTGATAAGAATTTATTAGCCTAATATTTGAAGTCTTTGAACTGGAAAGGGGCATCTCCTTTAGTATTATGTTACAGTCATTGTAATTTTTATAGAAATTTGTTTATTTTATACTATTCTTTGCTTTCCAGACCAGATTGCTGACTTTGACCTCATGACCATTACTCCAGGTGAAACAGAGTTCACAACAAATTTTTCTCTCAGTGTGACAAGAGATGGTCAAGTTACTGGATTTGTTGGCTATTTTGATGTTTATTTTAAGATGCCAAATCCAGTTTTCTTCTCCACTGGACCACATGCCACTCCCACGCATTGGAAACAGACTGTATTTTACCTGCCAGAACCCTATACTGTTAAAAAAGGTAGGTAATGAGTACTTTTTGATTTTTATACACGTACAATGGACAAGACAGATATATGTGAGCATTAAGTCAAAGGTTTGTACATAATCAGTCAAACTTTTTCTTTGATAGATGAAATGGAGGCTGATGCAAATTTCTCCCAGTCACCATGTGTTTCTTCCTCCTTTTTCTGCTTTAACTAACATGCTTGTCAATTCATACCTACTTCTCATCAAGCACAACTTGATCCTAGCATTCTTCCCACATTTTCTTTCCAAGTTTACATATTATCTCAGCATGCTTCTTTAAGTTTCCTAGTTGTGTATCTATTTTAATGTAACCTGCTGTTGCTGCTAATCCTTGTTTCTTTTGATAGATATAAATTAGCCTTACACTTTCAGGGTTTTATTTCGGTTATACATTAGAGCAAGCTACACCTTCATGTCTGATATCCAGTGTCACTTTTGAAACGAAAACTTCACAAAGACATTACGTGGATGTTCACACACATAAAACTTCTGTGCATTAATTAGATCTTAATATTTTTTCATTTTTCACTGTCTTTACTCCAGCAGTCTTAGGGCTAGTTGGTTGCTGAATGATGGATTTTGCAGGAGTATTGGCATTGATATTGCCAAGGGGACTTGGTAGTGGATCAAATAGATAATAATGTGGAATTTTATATTCCTAATAAGTAAGTTTATTTAATTTTGAGCATCATTAAGAATGCAGATGTTTTTGTAGATGCTAACTTGTGTGATGAATTTAGATTTTGAGAATGCAGTGGAAATCACCATGGATTGTTGCTTTTACTAGAATAGGGATATCTTCTGCATAATAACAAGTTGCTGTATGTTGCTGTAATGGAACCAATTCATGTGATAGAAGGCATAGTTGCTGTAACAGAATTTTGATTCTCAGACTTATAGATTCATGTTTGTCTATCCAAAAATAGTAAATAAGATAAATTCAGACCATTAGTAACGTGATTTTTTTTTCTTGTGCTTGTTCACCATGAATAGAAGAACAATGACATTTTTTGCTCATCTAGTCTCTAATAAATGAGAATAACAAGAAAGAGACCATTAACCTTGTAAACTACAGAATAATCATTGCTGTATTGTACTCCATTCCATATATGGTTATGTGGTTCTTAACACATGCCCATTGTGTTAGCTGTTTCAGTTTTCAATAGTTTCTGTCAAAGGAAAAGTTACTTGAGTGTTAGATGATTCCACTTGCTCTCCCTCTCCTTCTTGGTAACTCTATCACTTCTCTAAAACCACCGTTGTTGAGAATATTAGTTATTCTTATTTTTGAGCTGTTGTTTTAGTATTTTTTTTGTGTTGAATACGAACATTATCAAAAGATTTTTCCCCACTCATATTCTTCATTTCCCATGTTAGAGAGGTATCAAGAACAGAGGATTAAGTTTTAGAGGGAAAATTCTCACTTGGCCCCCCTCCTCTGTTCCTTCTTTTGGAAAAATAAAAAGTGGAGGAGAGGATTTTCTTGCTTGCGGTGTAGATCTCCATTCACTAAGTGGTTTGATTGCACAGCAGGTTATATAGTGTGTACATGTTAAACAACAAGTCTCTTAATCAAAACTAGTTTTATGTATAAAAAATGTTACCAAACAAAATTGCTATATCAATTCTTTTTAGTTGATTGATGCATTTTTTGAATTACAGGTGAGGTTCTCGAAGGAACCATATCTGTATGCAGAAAGAGAAAGGATCTGCGAGCATTGGATGTTGGGATCAATTTTGGCAACCAGAAACTCAAGTATTTATTAGAATAAAATCAAGAATAGTGACAATATATTTGCTTCACAGTGCAGGTAAAAGTCCAGTGAATATGCAGGAATAACTTTTTGGAATAAAATTCCAGAATATTACTGATTTGAAACTTTACTTCCTACATAGAATATAACATTTCTTGTAATAGATAGAACTTTTAACCTGCTGCATGAACTATGAGCAGATGGGAGGAGGTGATAGAGTTTGGAATGATGAATAAGGAAGTTTACAATTAGATGATGAAGCATTATCTCGGCTATATGGTCCTTATTTGTACAGAAGGGGTGCAAGTGATTGAGAGATGTTCAAAGAGGAAATGGCAGAAGGTCAAGAGGGAGGTGCAGGGGATGGAAAGATGGCAAATGAGAGTGGATGAGTAAGTGTTGGCAAACTTCTGAGAGGACAAGAAAATATTTTGGAATTATGTTAATTGTGTGAGAAAAGCAAGTGAAAAAATAGGCACACTGGTTAAGGAGCAAATGGGGAAAGGGTAACAGATAGAAAGAAATGAGGTAAAGAGGAGATGGATTGAGTATTTTGAAAGGTGGTTTAATGTGTTTGATGATGGAGTGGGAGGTGTAGGATGTGGAGGTATGCAAGGTGAGTCATGGAAGGTGATTTTTTGAAAAGAGGAGATGAGGTGAAAGTCTTGCAAAAGGTGACATGCTGCAAAATGGCAGGAGCAGATGGGATTGCAGCTGAATTTATCAAGAAAAGGGATGATTTTGTTGTTAGTTGGTTAGTTGGGATTTTCACTGCATGTGTAGCTCATGGTGAGATACCAGATGATTGATGGAATGTGAGTATAGTGCCATTATTTAAAGGCAAGGGGGACAACAGTGAATGCTCAAATTACAGAGGTATGAGTATATTGAGTGTGTTTGGTAAATTGTATGGGAGAGTGGTGATGGAGAAGGTGGTGACATGAACAGAGCAGTTGATTGTTGATTGCTAGCAATTGAGCTTCAGGAAACTACCTACGAATACTTACGACGAGAATTTGTCAGAAGACAAGGCTAGTGCATAGCGCAGGAAAATCTAAAGTTACGAGGAACGAGTCGTATTATCTGGTATTATATGTGATATTGTATGATTGTAAATGAATGCCATCAGCCCACAAGTGACTGAGGTAGAAAGAAAAGACAGCAACCTGGGCCAAAGGAGTGACACTTGACAGCCACTGAAGTGCTGGCTTACTGCTTAGCTGTCACTCTAAACCTCCTGATGCCAGGGTAGTACAGGTGATATACCCTCCTGGTAGGTGACAGGATGTGTGGACCAGGTGGTGTGAACGTGTTGAAAATATTAAGAGACGGAGATTGAATTTTATGTGGCATTTATAGATCTGCACAGGTGTATGATATGGTTGAATGGAGGCCTTGCACATGGGAATACATTGGAAGGAGAGATGACAGGAGACCTGATGGTCCTTGACAAGATTATCTGCTGGAGGACAATAATGTAATAGTCTTAAGCTCAAGATATTGTAGAGACATGTTAGTGACGCAGAGGGCGCTTTGTGGTAAGTGTTATGAATGTATGGGTTGAATGGAATGTTGATAAATGCTGTGAGGAGATTTTACTGGAAGAGTAGCAGCAGCGGTGGAGGGTAAGTGGTATCAGGTGAAGGTGTGTCAGCGACAGTGTTGGTTAATCTGTTTATGGATGGGATGGTTGGAGAGGTGAATGCAAGGGTCCTCGAGTGAAGGGCAAGTCTGCGATATTGCGGGACACGGTAGGTGAACTGGTTGCTGTTTGCAGATGATGATAGCTTAGGTGGCGGACTCCAGAACTTCAGAAACTGGTGGCAAAGTTTGGAAGAGTATGTGAGAGGAGGAAGTTTTGAGTGAGTATGAACGAGAGGTAGTGTGGTGCAGCAGAGGGATGAGATAGGATGGTTTGAACGGGAAGGACGTAGAGGAAGTGGGGTGCTTTAGGTACATACCTGGGAGTGGACATGGCAGCAGAAGAAACGTTGGCGGTTGTGAGTCATAGAGTGGGAGAAGGCGCTAAGGTCCTGGGTACATTTAAGGTGTGTGTGTGTGTGTGTGTGTGGAAAGAGAGGTTAGTGTCTGTGAAGGCCTAGATGACTGTTTTTGAAAGTGTTGTATTCCCATCAGTGTTGTGTGAATTTGAGTCTTAGGCTGTAAACGCTAGAGAACGGAAGAAGGGTGAACTTGTTGGAAATGAAAGTCTTGTGGACGATTTGTGGTATGAGGCTGGTTAACCATGTAAGGAATAATGAGTGTGAGAGAGATGTGGTGGTAGGTGCAGTCTGATTGAGAGAGCTGAGCATGATATTCGAAAGTAGTTCGGTCGTGTGGAGAGGATGAGCTTATAAAGACTTAAGATATCAAGGTTGTGGAAGTGAGGGTGCTAGGAGCAGACCCAGGAGACGGAAGGTTGGAGTAAAGGAGGCTTTAGAAGGATGTTGGGGCCTCAACAGTCAGGAGGGTGAGATTAATATGGTATACGAGGAGCGACTTGTTGTCAGTGGCCTGAACCAGGGCATATGAAGCGGTGAAGGTAACCCATGGAACAGTGTGTGGGGCTTGGCCGTGGATGGTAGACTCAGGTTTCAATATGATATATATGACAGCTAGAGAATGGATGTGTGCAAATGTGGCATATATTCTTTTGTTCCTGACTCTACCACGCAAAGGTGGGAGAAGTAGTTAGGCGTTCAAAAATATTTACGAGAACAGCTGTAACAACAACAATGAAGCGCTAACAAAAACACTGGACATAGTATACTGGAGCTAACTACATATATATTTTATCAACTAGTGTCTGTAAACAGGAACCTGTGTGGCGTCAAGCGAACGGGCCACAGTGCGGTGTGTTGTGTCGACGCATAAAGGTCGAGGTGTCACCAACACGCGGTATACAAGTGTTACATCCTCTGTATTGTCACCTGATATACACAGACACAGGCTTAGATAAGAGGTATACAAGATAAGGAAGTGTCACCTGTCCTGGGGAGGAACACCACGGCTGTGTATGTAGGAAACTCCAGTGAAAACGTGGAGCATTTGGCTAACACTGATTGTTGCCAAGTGCTGCTTGAAAATCATTTCACTAATATTATCACTACTTCCTTCTCCCCCCTCCCCCCACTCCTCTCTCTCTCTCTCTCTCTCTCTCT
>JAUTXX010508720.1:0-33378 GCA_032273605.1 Panulirus laevicauda | reverse complement strand
GTGTATGTGGGTGGGTTGGGCCATTCTTTCGTCTGTTTCCTTGCTCTACCTCGCTAACGCGGGAGACAGCAACAAAGTATGATAAAATGAAATGAAATAAGCATTGGTTTTAATGCATTTCTTACTAAAGGTAATATATTATGTGACTTTTTATGGCATAGAATATTTGTCACCCCCTTTTCAGTAAAATTCATGGTATACACAGTATAGTAAATTTTATGAGAAATGGTATTTGGTGAGGTAAGTTTGAGCTGGATTGTTTCTGTGACAGTGGACTTGATATTTTGTTGTTTCAAGTATCTTAGGTTGACAAGATACATATTAATGCCTTTTTAATGGTTTGGTAATTTCAGAGAACCATTGTTGTGTAAATAATTATTACCAAATTGTTTTCCCTAGATATTTGATCCCAGTGCACCATTTAAAATTGCACTCTGATTCTGTTCAAATGAGCTGAAGATATTTAGGCTCTTTTGAGTGCTAAGTTGTTTTCCATTTTAGTCCTAATCATTAATCTGTTTAAGATATGTTATGATGTGACTCATATTCACAGACATAAAGAGCCCATCTCTAAATGATCTGAAACATTGTCTGGAAAAAACATAATTTTTATTGCACAATTTATGTTAGTAAGTTTATGCTAGTAACTGTCATACCCCTTTCAGTCAGAGTTTCTTGTTTAGGGAGGTTGTTTTTTGTTCTTTCCTTACTGATATTAAGTTCTGGAAAATGAATTGATTGCAGAGTATGTGTTAAAAAGATTATTCCAGTAAATGTCATACCCCTTTCAGTCAGCTTATCTTGATTTTTTCGTTACTATTATTAAGTTAGGGATTTTGTAGCAAGGCTGGCAGCACATTCATAATGCATTACATGGAGGTAGAATAAAGTAAATTAAACACTGGGATTAACAGATATGTTTATATTGTTCATACAGAGGCCCAGGATAAGCTAAATGTCTTTTCTAGGTTAACACATTCTAGTATTAGGAAATTGTCATCAAGTATTTGATGATTGATATGGTAAGTAATTGAGGATAATTTTGTACTTTTAAAGCCCAACAGGGATGCCCCTGATGAGGAAAGTTGTAGTGCAGAACAGCAGCCCAGAAAATAGTGTGCAGCTCCACTCGTTATCGGGGAACACACTCCACTTCCACTGCACATTTTTCCAAGATAAGGTCAGTTGTACAAGCACATTTCATGTTATTTTAATAGCTGTGGCTGCTACTTATAACAGCAATAGATTAGTCTTCCCAGAATCATCATCTTTTTTCTTCAAGTGAAGTTTGCTCCAAGAGGTGTAATGTAAATATTTTACTGTTGGTTACAAGAGTCCTCAAAGTTTGGTTTCACATCTCATTAGATCAATCCTTTACTTTAATTGCCAATTTTTGGCATAACACTTCATTTTTTCCAAAAAAAGACGTTACAGGTACAGTAGTTGATTCCATATCCAGTGACCTGAAAACAGGAATGTCCCAAATACCAGCTGTTTTGGTTAACACTCCATTAGCCAGGAAGAAATCCTCGTACCCAGACTTTATGACCATCTAAAAACAAAAGGCTTTTTTATCAAATTTTTTTAGTTGACAGTGAAATGCCAAATTTTAGGGAGAAACAAATTAAACAGAAAGCATGAATTTGAGAGACAGCTGATGCAGACAAAGTGTTTAAATGAATAAAACTTCATAGGAGTGAGAGATCCTTCACATAGTATTTCATGATGAATTCGACTGAACAACCCCATGCTACTACCAAGCAGGCTGTTCACAAAATTCAAGAAAAGCCTTGGCTTGTAATTGAAAATGTTTGGTTCAAAATCATCAGCCTGTCATGTAGCTCCTAAACTTATTTGGTCAAATTCACTAAGATTTTCTCTGAAGATTAATTGCCCAAGCAGGTAATGCTGATGAAACATTTTTGTGTTGGCTGTACATGCCCAGGATGACATTTATCAGTGTAGATGAATCAGCAGCACCCTTAGGACTTAACCATGTAACTGTGCAATACCAAAGATATTACTTTCCCTCTCCTTTTAGTGTCAAAAAAAAAATCCAAAGATATGAGTATTATCCAAAAGTGAAGAAAATCACAAAACAGCAGTATAATTCACTTTGTGTCAGTCTTGTCAGTTTCTGAATGGATTAAGGAGGTGTGCAGTTGGTAAGTGTATAGTTATTGTGGTTTCTTTTTAGACATAATATCACACTGTATACACCAAAACACAGAACATGCTATATAATTTCTCTCTAGGCATGATTTCAAACTGTATGCATAAAGCGCACCATTCATATACATTTTATTTATGCAGGGAGAACTGAATTTACTTGAATAAATGAACAAATAATTTCATCTCCAAAAATGTAAGCATTATTGCTACAGTAACTGTTTCATTATGAAATTAAGATGAAACTAAGACATTTTTTATCTCATGCTTGATGGTTAGTGACTCTAAATATACTCATGACAAACTGAAAAGAGAGGATGTTATACTTGATTGTGCTTATTAAGGATATTATATGTAGTGTTAGGGTTTTGAAAAATAAAGGAAGGAATTTCCCATTCCTCATATAGGGTACCAGTATTTGTGAAATTGGTTGGAATGAACTGGCTGGTATACCAAAATTTAGATGAAGAAGCATGTAGATTTTTGTTTATCAACATATTTAGGTGAGTTAAAGAATATTGTCAAAACCAGAGAGAGGAGCTGAAGGAAATCAGAAAAAATTTAACAAAACAATTAAAGTCCAAAGTAATATGGTGAAACATAGAGAGAGGTAAAGGATATCAAATGAATGGAAACAGTAAGAGTTTGGATATTATTGTGGCTAGGTGAAGGTTGTGGTACAAAAGTGGATGGTAGTATGGAATGAGTTGTGAGGAATGTGTTAAAGACATAACTGAAGATAAAGGTCCACTTGAATATTATATTCAAGAATATAGTACACTTTTAAATAATTACCTTTGGAATTTTTCATAGGAATTTTTCTTATTATTTTAACTTTCGATTCTTGACTTTATATTCCACACTCTTTCCCCACCATCTCTCTTTTCTGGAGAGTCAGCTTCTTCTAAACTTGTTTTCTCTTCCTCAAATCTTCACTTTACTGTGCTGTATCTCTTTCCACAACCTATGGATTGGAAACCAGGCTATGTCTGTTGCCTCCACAGTAGGAAAAAAAAGTTCTATCCAAAGAACTTTTATACACATTTGATATAATTCACCTTCATTAATGTTGTAGATGAAAACAGATTGTATCTCTGTGACACTAGCAGACAGAATGACCATGAAAATTTCATCTGTTAAATAGATTGAGTTTATATCCATCAAGTTTTGCATTTGGTAACTGATGATAGCATACTTTTAAACAGGTCTATGTTTTATTTGCTGTACTTTGAAGTTATTAAAACGAAAACCCAGACAGGATATTGGACCCTTACTAACATCATTAATTCATAGAAGAGGAGTGTGACCGATTTGGCAGTAATTATCAGATGACTAATTCACTGCTGGCTTATCAGAGCAGCACTACTTACTGTATTGATTCTAGTCCTTTAAAATGGTGAAAGCGCTGTAACTGATGATGCTTGTAAAATCAGCTGACATTTTCTCCAGGATAGAAGCTGATGTTTCTTTGTCAAGGGAGGTGAAATTGCTGATATGGGAAATGTTCAGGGAATGTTTACAGCATTCGCTGACTCTGTCACATACCAAAATTTTTGGCAGTGATTTAAAGCACAGACAATATGCCTTCAGCTGAGATGAATATAGAGCAAAGGTTATTTAACTTGTGATTGAGTCCTAAATTCATTCCGGATTTTTCTCCTACCAGTCATTGTTTGATCTCTCATGTTCTATGCCTGTTACATCAGGGGCTGAGTGTACTTTTGACAGTACAACTCATAAATGGAATTATGTATTATATTTACCACATTGTATATTAGCTAAAATTTATTGTCACCTTCTAGGTAGTGTTACCGGGTGGGAACACCTCTTTCGATGTGGTGTTCTTAGGGAGGGAGGAAGGCCTCATAGAAAACACTATCTTCATACACACCTCCATAGGCACCTACAAATATGGGGTATGTGTTTCTCCTTGTGTGATGTAATGTTCAAATAATAACTTACCAAATATGTCTCTGCTGATGAGCAGTACACATAATATTCCTGAAAATGATTTAATTTGTGCTTTACTATGAATAGTATAGTAAACTTTTTAGTTGATAATAGTTTGTTTAATGGTATGTACAATAATTGTCATTACAAGTCAAATGTGTCATTACATCAGTTTGTTGTTATCACTCTCATATTGATGTCTTCCTGTATCCTGTGTATAAGTCTTGAGCTACCCATATAAACATCCTCATGAGACTCCTTTATACTTTACAGGTGCGAGCAGTGGGTACAGGGAATCCCTATAGATTGAGGCCACTGGTTGGGGTTCGCATGCCTCTCAATTCCTCGTACTCCCCCTTAATCCAGCTGCACAATCCGCATCCACATTCTCTGCAGGTAGGTGATGATGCCGAGTTGTACCATAACATTTTACAGTTCAACATGATGCCTGTCCTAGCTTAGACAGACTACAGCTCTGTTGTCTGTTATTTTTAAGGAATACAAAAAAATAATTGTTTTATGTTTTTTGAAGAAAGTGTGAAAAAGTTACTGTTGATCTCTGGAATATGTGCTTAGATTTTAGTAACTAACTTTCCTTCTTAAACTCGGATTTTAGTACAGCCATGGTCCTTTGCTTTATTTGTTAAAACTTTTTATTGCAGCTTGCTGAATTTTCAAGTTATTGACAAAAAAAATATAGTTGTTCTTGATAACATCTTGTACTTAAATTTTAGGTAAAGGTAGACCTTCTTTATTAAACTAGAATCTTGTATAGCTTTGTTACTTTGCTTTCTAAATTCAGTAAATTAATGAAGCTTCCTAAGTGAGTTTTTGAGTTATTTGAGTTAAAGACATAAATCTTGGCTTGTCCTGGATAATGTACTGCACATAACTTTTTGCGAAGCTTTGATATCTGTTATTAAACTTTGATTTTAGTATGGCTTTGTTTCTTTGCTGTGTAAGTAAAACACAAAATGGATCTTACATACTTTTTGAGTTACAGTCAAGAACATTATGGTTATTCTTGATAACATCTTGTGTTTAGATATTAGTTATTTGCAATTTCTAGACTAGGATTTTAGTGCCATCTTTGTTCCTCTGCTTTATCTAGTAAAATACTTAACCCTTAGGCTGTGACACCAATACACTGGTCCACTATGACAACTGTGACATGCAACTAGACTGCAAAAGATTTTAGTGGGGGTTTTAAATTCCTAGCTGAAGAATGATTTGGTATCTTAAACATAGATGTTTCTGGAATCATACCGTGATTGGAAAAAATATAATGTGTCACAGTTACAGTGCTGTATTGTTTAAGATCTGATGACACTCAGACTAGGTATTAACTTAATGACATCAACTTTTGCCTGTTGAGCAAACATATACTGTACATGGACTGCTGTCCTGTTTCTGGTCATAGTTTTGTTTAGGGTTGGGACACTTCCTTGGAAATAAAATTGTACTTTTACTTTGTGTACATCTTGGCTTGGAACTTCTGTGGTTGTTGGATGGCCATGATATTGCTCATTTTATAGGAATTGCTCTCCCTGTACACTTTCTACCCCTTCTGATGATGGTAAAAAAGAATAGAGAGCCATTTAGCTTTTTGTAGGGAACTTGTTTTGCAAAACGTCTAAGGCCCACAAGCCGTACTTCACTGTTTGGTTTTGAGGCACTAAAGGTAAACAGAAGAGTAGTGTGTGGACTTGGCTGTGGATGGTAGACTCAAATTATGATGTTTGACATGTAGAGATTTGATTCTGTACAAGCTCTGTTCCTGATGCTACTTCATCAAGGCAGGAAAAGCTAACTGGTTTAGAAAAAAAAGAAAATTGAAATATTGAAACATATTTATTATATAGGACTATCCTTCAAAAGGTAAGATTCTTTTTCAAATATGAGATGTGCATTGAATTACATGGTTTTATTTTTTTATTGAATTATTTTAGTGAATGTTTCATAGTATAATTCAGTATGATGATTTTTCTACTCTCTCTTTTAGATCACAGAGATGTATAGCACTGGGGGAGATCTCCACTTAGAGCTGCTGTCAGGTACGCAAGAAGGCCAAAAGAATGTATGGAACATCCCGCCCTACCACACACGGGCACTAATGAGAGCCAATTTTGTTGCTCGCAGAGAAAATAATCACACAGCATATGTCAGGTACATTAGATAATATTCAGATATAAGGTGTAGAGAGGAGTTGTTTATTTTTTTCTCAAAGAATATATTTTTCACTAGGAGAAACTGTATGGAAAGTTTCCAATAAGCTAGTGAAATTTTGATTGTCATAATTTTAGTTTCCATAAATCTAGACCCCATGTCCATTTCCTGTATTGTTTTCTAAAGAGGCAGTATCAAAAATGTTCAACATGATGTGGCAGCATTAATTACATAGGTATGTGTGATGCCTTTTATCTTTTCAACATCTGCACAATGAAACAAGATTCTCCTAGCACAGTCCTGCTTCAGTGTGCTTGGCGCTCAGTTCTTTGCAGCAGTGCTAGGCTTTTCTCATCCAGCCACTCCACAATTATCCATTAAACCTCAAGTTGAAATAAAAATTGACCCCTGTCTTATACATAGAAACTGTTACTCACTGACACCTCCCCCCCCTTCTCCACAAAAAAGACATAACATAAACACGCAAAAATGACCGAGTATTTAAAACTCTCCTCTTCACCCATTATAATTGCCACGGTGCCAGACATACACTCCCAAACATTAAATAGTTAATTTTTTCCATATGTGCTCTGGACTCCACTCATTGCTTCAACATTACAAACACAAAGCAAAGTCAGATTTTCTCAGAGTTGATCAGTCACTCTAATTATATCTTCCAGTGTTGCAATATCTATGAGTATGATATCTTCATTGTGGTTAAACAAGATGCATGCTAACATTTTGTTGCATTTTGAGCTGAAAACTGATATGCACTAATAACATCCTGCATATTTGCTTTGGGTAATTTTCCTACTTTCCAACATTTAATGGACCAATTTATGAGTTTTTACATTTGTTCAGTTCATGTATGTGAACAGTAATTTTGGGTTCTTTTCTATGTTCTATAGCTTCCTTTTCATTCTTTTTCTGTTGTCTTCTATGAGATTTCCATATTTCCATGTAGCTTCCATTTTCTCATTGAATTTTTTTATTTTTTTTATTTGCTTGTTGCTGACCTTTTTTTCTTTTTTTTTCCATGCTTTTCACTCATTCATCCACTGTTTTCCAACCTTTCATATCTTCCAGTTTTCATTGTCTTTCATTTTGCTTGGTATTTGCCCAGTTTTAATTTTTCCCGTTATCTTACATTATAGTTATCTTTGTTGTTAAGTTGTCCTTGAAGATCTTGTTTCAGTTTGTATTTAGAACCTTTTAATTATCACTCTACCATCTGATTTGCAGTAATGCATATTTATTTCACTCAATCTGTTATTGTCCACAGTTTTTATATTTTGTTCACTTTTCTGTATTTCCATACTTTATAACAGTGATTTCTATGATACTGTGATCTGATGAGCCCATATTATTCTCTACAATGTGTGAAAACAGTGCCATGTCATTTGTAAAGATAAGATTGATTGTGTTTCCCTCATGTTGTTTTTTGATTTATTTATACAAGGTTCTTTTTCACTTGCTGATCCATTATTCCTTTTCTTATACCTACATTCCTAATTTACCACTCCTTCATGCCATTCGTTAAAATGGATGTTTAAGCCATTCATCTATATAGTTATCAGATCCAGTTTCTCTATTCCATCAGTATTTTCAACTTTGGTAATACTTTTTTCAAGTGATTTAGCGTGGTTTTTGGTGGTCTATATGATATTCAAGTTATTGTATTTATGGCTGGGATGCTCTCTACAATTAGTTCACTTTGATTGTGGCTCATTTTCATTGTCTGCTTTCCCATGTTTGAGTTATATCTGCTTTGGAGACTGGGAGGGAGATGGAAGGATATATTGAGATATTAAGTTATCCATCCCTGAATATGCAGGTGGATGTGAGATGTGCATGGGATGGAGAGAACTAGAATAATGTATACAGGGAGATGATGTGCTGTCAGTGTTCTGAACTAGAGCATATGAAGTGGTCAAGGTAAATCACAGAATAGTCTGTAGGGCTTGGTTGTGGATAGGGAACTCTAATTTTGCATCGTAGATTACATCTAGATCGTGGGTGTTAGCAGATAAGGCTATTCTTCATCTGTTCATGGCTCTGTCTCACTAATGCAGGATAAGGCAACCAAGGCTAAAAGAAGCTTGTTTCCTACCTCATTTTGAGATCAGTTATATTTTTAATCCTATATAGATTACAATCATACTGAATTAAGTTAATGGGACTGATAATGCTTTAACACCTGGATACACAAAACATTAAGGATGCATGAAAAGAAGGTATTTTTTACCAAAATGTTCATAATCTTCCTAAATTGTAAATCTGGGCTTGAATGAGCACCTTCATCTTTAATCCAGTAGGACAGGTAACATGCAAATAGAGGCCAGTGAATGTTGTTGAAGAATTTAATTTTTGTTGGACCACTCCTACTTTTATATTATTCCGAGATACTTCATATTGATATTTCCTTATTATGGTCATCATTGCTGACTTAGCAGCTACAGATGAAGGTAGTCTACAACCAGTAGTTTTTCTGGTTGCCATAGCATAGCATACCTAGGAATATGGTTTTTGCCATTTACTGTAAAGGAATTTTGGAGAAATCATATCTGAATGATTAAGTATTGTTTCTCTTACACTGTGTAGAGTTACCTTTATAATATGTCTTCTTTTATATAGTTTTTGTAAATTAAGTATTATTGGTAATGTTTTTTCAAGTCATCCTTTCCCATTCACAGAATAGTGACAAGTGAGACAGACAGCGACTACTTAGTAGTGCCCGTAGAGGTGGAGGTCTCCGGTCAACCTGGGCTCTTCTGTCCACATGACGGCCTTCACTTTGGTCTCCGCACTCCTCACGACCCTCCTTCATCCCTTCCCTTACATCTTCTTAATTCTGCTCACAAGCATATACACATTCAAGTGAGATTCTCATTATATTCTGAGGACTGATATTTTATTTTTGAGATATTTGGTAATGTATTAGTTGTTATATCCTAATGGTATCAATGAAATACTTTAAATTGATTGAATTTTCATATAGTTCATGGACATATCCACATCAGGATCTTCTTGTAGTCCATTGGCAGATCCACGTAAGGATCTTCATGGGAGCCTAAATTCAATGGTGAACATTTGTTCATTCTGTTATCTTTACAGCTTTTGTAAGCTATAATTTCATTATTGCAAAAGAGCTCCCTTGGAATCAATCATCCTTCAGATCTTTTACCTTTTTGTATGGTCATTGTCTCTTGGTAGGCCCCTTCAGACTATGTTTTTTGAAGATTCTCATATATCTATCTATATCTCTGATGCATCTGAGATTTTCATATATAATTAAGAAAATATCTTGATCATATAAGATAATAGGAAATATACAAAAATATTGAAAAGAAAATGATTATCTGATATTCAAATTTGTTGCTATACATATTGACCATATTTATAGTTGTATGGGCATTGAATTTGGATCACCATGCACTCAGTCTATCGCTTGTTTGTTGATCTTTTCTTACTCTTCTGTCTTCATCTGTTCTATGTTACCGCTGATGAATTACAGATACACAAAGAACTTTTCCCATTGTAAACAGTTCAACATCCCCTAAATCATTATCACCTTAATTAGTTCTATAAAGACAACTGCTACTGCTTAAGTGAGTAGAAAAGATGGTCAGTGGGCATTATTAGATTACATATTTATTGATAGGCATGTAAAAGAGATACTTTTGGATATGAATGTGCTGAAAGGAGCAGCTGGTAAGATGTGTGAGGCAAGGATGAAGATTTGTTGAGGTTTTCGGAGAAGAGGAAACATTGTTGTTGAGAAAAGAGTGGTGAGAGTAAGTGGGTTTGGAAAAGAGACTTGTGAAAAGAAATACCTAGAGAGCTTGAGTTTAGAAGAGTAAAAGGTGAGAGTGAATGAAGCTTGATGAGTGGGTGAGGAATGGTAGGTATTTAGGGAAGCAGTATTGGCATGTGCAAGAGATGTGTGTGGCATGTGAAAGGTAGGATTGAATTAGAAAGGTAGTCAGGGTATGAGTACAAATTATTGGGAAATGTTTGAAAGTGGCAGGGGTTGAAAAAGATGACGAATGAGAGTTGGGATGAGCAAGTATCAGTAAATCTAAGGGAGAACAAGAAGATGCTTTTGAAGGAGGTAAATAATGTGTGGAAAACAAGAACAATTGGGAACATTGGTGAATGGAACAAAGGTAATGATGAAGTGAGAAGGAGATGGAGTGAGTAATTTGAAGGACTGTTGAATGTGTTTGATGATTGGGTGGCAGATGTAGGGTGTTCGGGTCAGAGAGGTATGCGAAGGAAGAGAGTCATGAAGAGACGTTTGATGAAGAGAGAAGAAGTATAAACCTTAAACAGGATGAAATATGGCAACACAGCTGGAGTGGATGGTATTGCTGTTAATTTTTTTAAGAAAGTGGGCAACTGTGTTTTTGATTGGTTAGTTAGGATTTTCAGTGTATGTATGGACCATAGTAAGGTGCCTGAGGATTGGTATAAGTTTGTTGCATGTACCTGGCAAGTTGTATGGGAGAGTAGTGATTAGAGTGGGTGAAGGAATATGGAGAGTATCAGATTGGGGAGGAACAGTTTGGCTTTAGTGGTAGTAGAGGATGTTTGGTTCATGTGTTGCTTTAGAGATTATGTGTGAGAAATACTTAGATAAACAGATGAATTTGTATATGGGAATTATAGATGTGAAAAAGGCATATGAAAAGATTGATAGAGATGCTTTGTGGAAGGTCTTAAGAATGAATGGTGGAGGAAAGCAACGAGGAGCAGGGAGAAGTTTTTATCAAGGGTTTAAAGTGTGTATGAGTAGGAAGTGAAGAGAGTGAAGCTCACTAGTCTTTGGCAGGGGTGATATCACCATAGCTGTTTAATTTGTTATGGATGAGATGGTGAGGGAGGTAAAGGTGAGAGTCTTGGAGTAAGAGGTAAGTATGTAGTCTGTAGGGATTAGAGGGCCTGGGTAGTTTGTTGTTGTTTGCTGATGGCAGATGCGAATGAGAAACCACAGATGATGGTGACTGTGTTTGGAAGTGTGTGTGAAAGAAGGATGTTGAGAGTAATTGTGAATGAAAGACAAGGTTATTAGGTTTAACATGGTAGAAAGACAGATTAGCTGGGGTGTGAGTTTGGTTGGAGAAAATTTGGAGGGTGTGAAGTGATTCAGATAGCTGGGAGTGGACATGGCATCAAATGGAACCATGGAAGCAGAAGTGAGCGATATGGTAGGAGAAAGGGTGAAGGTTTGGGAGCAAATAAGACTGTGTGAAAAGAGAGGTTATTATTTGGGTAGACATATATGGGTGTTTGAAGATAACATAGTCCCAACAATGCTGTAAGGATGTGAGGCATGGGCTATAACTGAGGATGTGGGGAGGAAGGGGTATGTTTTGGAAATGAAATGTTTGAGGAAAATATACAGTGTGACGTGGTCTGATTGAGTAAGTAATAAAAGGCTAAGAAAGAGGCTGGTAGTAAAAAGTGTGATTAAGAAAGCTGAAGGGGATGTACTGAAATGGTTTGGTCATATGGAGAGAATGAGTGAGGAGAGGTTGACACAGGATATTTGTGTCACCAGATATACTAACTGGGAGATGGAAGAATGGAGTGAAAAAGATTTTGAGTGATTGTGGCCTGAAAATGCAGTAGGGTGAAAGGGGTGCATGGGATAAGGTGAATTGGAACAATGTGGTAAACTAGGGTCGATGTGCTGTCAACAGATTGAACCTGGGTATGTGTAACAGCAGGGGAAGCCATCGAAAGATCTGTAAGGCCTTGCTGTGGATGAGGACCATGGTTCTGGTGCACTGCACATGACAGCTAGAGAATGGATGAGAGCGAATGTGGTCCTTCTCTGTCTGTTCCTGATGCTACCTCGCTAATGTGGGGAGTGGAGATCAAGTATGAAAAATAAATAAAAAAAAAATTCAGTTCTAGATGCTTATTGCATATTGCTGTGATGCAATTCTTTTTGGAGCATAAATATATTTTTTCAGTTAACTGAATTCCATGCAGGCTTTTCTCTCATCCTAGCTTAAATATAAGGAAGAGAATATTCCCTTGTGTAAAAGACAAGACTTCCTGTGTCCATATACAAATCAATATCAAAAAAGTGACATAGCTTCCAGTCTGTAGCAAACATATGCCCCAGTCATGAGCAACAAGTTTAAATTTGTCTAGCCTTTTGTTAAATATCACGACTAGATCATCTTGGATACATGTGTATTACTCCAAGTACTCTAGAGCTTAACTTTATCTCTAGTGTTCCTGATAATACTGCCTGCTACAAGCAAGAGCAGCACATAGTGTTGCTGGCAATATACGCTGTGCAAAATGTTCCTGTGCCCTGCTACAAGCATCACCACTACTTCAAGGCAAATAGGACATAAAGCTACAATTTTGTACTAAAACTGCAAAACTTTGCATAACAAGGAGACAGGCTACTGTCCTTTCATCTGATGCAGTTTACATACACATGGTTTAAGATGAAAAAATATTTAATCTTTTATCATATTGTGTAACTTATCATCCACATCTGCATTGTTTCCTCCAAAGCAGCTACTTGTATCACCAACTAGCTAGTGCGGGAGAGGCTGAGGTCCTCAGGGGAAAGGTAGTGGAAAATGCAGTCTGGTGAGAGCTTATTCTCTGCAACCAAAGTTGCCACGGTTTCTCGCCAGAAGTCAAAGGAGATGCCAGAACTCTGTGGAATAAGTTGATATTAATCTTCAAAGGAAACTTTGTACGCTACACATCAAGTTGAAAAGAATTAGCATGAACAGAACAATGTAAAATGTAAACAATTACTGTAAGTAATCAGAATCTGGAGCTTTTTTAATATCTATCCATCTATCTATATCTCTGATGCATATTCTCTTCAGGAACTCCCTCATGAGGGTGGCCACCAACAAATCTCCATAACTAGTGAACTCAAATGTTGCTTCTTAGCCTTTAGTGCTTGACCCTCAGGAGACCAATGGCTGAGGACAACTCTAACGCAGTATTTCTAGAGGCTCCTACCAAATGTTCCTGCAGACTACTTCCACCTCATGTTCCTGCCTAACGTTCCAACATAAAACTTCTACCTAATGCTCCCACCTAACGTTCCTAATTAATACTCATACCTATTGATTCTACCGAATGCTCCTGTCTACTGTTCCTACTCATTTCCAAGAGTGAGATACTCCTTGGAATTAGTTCAATATCCCTTAAGAACAATTTCATGTTCATCATCATAAAATCTGGCAACCAGATACTTTCCCTCTGAGGAATTTTATCTTAAAATTCTCTTAATTATATAAACGATGAAAATATGCCTCATTGGCAATTAATTACTTACCCTCTGAAGAGTGTTGCAATCCTTATCTTTATTATGGAGGTAGTGTGTTTGCCAGAAGCGCAGAAGGGAACGGAGGTTAGTTAAGAGGTGTGGTTCAACATGACTACGTAGGCCCTCCAGATACAGAGGCAGCTCAGAATGCCGGTGTGCCAACATCAAAATTACCAATGAAGTATTCAAACAGCTTACATTTTCCTACAATATAGAGAGATTCAAAATTTAAACCATGTGTGCCACATAAAAATATGGTATATAGTTTTTAATCTTTATCCATAACCACTTTCAATCCTTTCCTTCATTCACATCTGGATGGGTTGTGTAAAATTTTCCTCAAGCATTTCTGCTGCTAACCATACCTAACAGCAACAAAACAAATATTTGTCAAAGTAAGCTGCTCATTAGACAGGCTATTGCCCAGCTAAGCACAATTAAATAAACTTATACTGTAACATATCACTTTTGCTGTATTACAACCAAACATTCAACACCTGCAGAATATCACCTTAACATGGTTAGCATTCATATCTTTGTGGGAGCACTATACCCACTCCCACACGTCTGTCTGATAAACAGCCACCAATCCCCAAGCAGATACAAAAAGTTTACACTCGTTTCACTTTCTGTAATTCATACTTTCAGAACTCCTTTCCTTACATATACAAATCAGACAAAATATATATAAACCATAATGATTTAACAACACCAAGCAAGTGCCCTCCCAACCCTGTCTGAAGCTCCAAACAAATAAAATAACACCCATCTAAAACTATACTCCCAAGTTATGTACAAGTTCTGCTTTCTCATTTGCATTCTGGACACCACCCATCTAACATATTCTTATGCCTCCCTACATATACAGATACATCGCTTTTGGCCAACTCTAAGCTGATTATCCTTGAATGCCTTGTCATTCTCAACACCTTGAAGATGATGTATATCTTTTGTATTTTACTTTATCTACACATTACACATACAATTTCACCTGGGTTTACTGACCTGTGTTAAGGTGTCGACACTGATTGTCTTGATGAGCTGTACCAAGAAATCCAGCCTTTGCTTGAATGTTGCAACATGTCTTAGTGTCCTTGAGTGAGAAGCAAATTCTATGGCTTTGCCTTCTCTTGTAAAAAGATCATTAGACAAAACTAATGAACGAACCAACATATTGGAATCGACTAGATTTTTTGTTACTAGACGGAATAACTTCTTCTCCTGAAATAAGCAATTTAAATGGTATGAATCTTTGGGATCTTTTGCTAAACTTTTTAAAGAATGAAATTGCAAGGTCTAGTTAAAAGTACTGAGGGTAATCATATTGTTTATTCTGCCAATTCAATATCGTACGGGTCTTTCATGCAAATATTTCAAACAAACTGATTCCAGTATATCTTCAGAGATTCTTCCAATTATAAACTCCTTTTACACAATGAAAAATGAAATGATAGAATACAATTACAAATCTAAAATACATGAGATATAAAAAACAAAATAAACAAGAGAGATCACAGCTAGTGCTCAATGAAGATGGTTCAAGAGGGTCCATTCTACGACAATGAAACAAATAAGTGATAAGAATAAAAGCAAAGAGAAAAAATTTTGTCATACATAATGAAAGGAGGGGATCATGAAAATATCCTAGGGCTAAGAAGAAACGAAGGGTATTAACAAAGATCTGGAGACATTAATGAAACTGAGGGACACAGATATGTTCAAAATGAAGATATATGCTCTGTCAGACACAAAATCATTAGGGAAAATATGGAGTGTATGATGACCCATTTAAGGTGGAGAGTATTCAAACTGAATGCAAGAGAATGATCATAAATTTTAGAAAGAACTCGAGACACGGAGGAGGAGGTATCATTAATGCTGGATTTACCCAACACATGCCTTAACTATGTTCACAGGGTGCAGAAAGACATGAATAAGTTACTTTTGAACTTGATGAAGAAAATTTTCCATTAAAACAAGAGGAGTTTGTAAGAGATGAGATCATGATAAAAGAGTTACTGGAGGCAACTAACATGACAAAGAAAGAATACTATCTATTCATAACACAGATAAGTAGATGAAAACTTAATGGAAACTTGAACATATTAGTCATGAGATAGCTAATGCTATTACAGTGCCTACACAAAGAGGTCGAAAAGGAAAAGGAAAAGAAATAGAAATTGAAGATAATGTTAGAGATTTGTGAGTAATTATCCGTAAAAAAACTGAATTCAATTAACATATTGAAAAGATAGTGCTTTCGAGCCAAATAATGAAAGGAATGATATTGCGAACATTTGTAACAAAAGACAGACACTTAATGAAGAAAATCTTTAATGTGTATACAAGAGGTACACTCAAATACTGCTGTTTTGTAAGGTAACCAGTAAAACAAAATGAGTTAAACATGACAGAAAACATGGAAACATTTCACATGGCATGAAGCACATGAATTACCATGAAAGACTAAAAGAACTATATCTTTACTGTCATGAACAATGAAGGGAGACATAGACAATAATGCATGCCTGACAACAAACAAACAGAGGGAACAAACAATGACGTTCTGAACCTGAATGCGACCCGACAAGTATAGTACAGAATGACGAATTCAAGAGTAACTCCTGGAAACATACCAGAAATGCATAAGACTGATACACTAATGCCCAGCAAGGAAGTTGGAAAAATCATTCAATACCACACTGGATGATCTAAGAAATTTAAATGGAGTGACTACAGAAACATTCAAAAGAAGATTAAACTCATGGCTGAAGACACTACCGTATGAACCTAAAATAAATAATTATGCCATCAGATTATGCCATAAGAATAGCTGATCGCTACCTTGCTATCGCGGGAAATGGCGAATAGTATGAAAGAAAGAAAGAAGAATAGCTGATGAAAAAATCGCATTACACATCAAGCAAGAGAAGGGACAAGACAAGTCAGTTCAGAGAAAAGTCATCCATCCACATACATGTCAAGTGGTAAGTGCAAAGTGTTAACCCTGCCATCTTGGCAAAATCTCCTTGCAGATACTTGTAGGTATGTAGGTACTCCTGTATGTTGTAGAAGGCAACTAAGAGGAGTGGGAGCAGGAAGAATGGAAATTCTCCTCTCCTGTGATACTTTCCAAAAGAAGGAACACAGGGAAGAGATAAATGATGAACATTTTTCCTCCAAGACTCAGTCATCTTTTCTGGCTGCTAAATTGCTCACATGGGAAAATACAAACATTGGAAAGAATCACAATTGAGTGCGTGATCAAGCATATTCCTACGAGTCCACAGGGAAATGAAACAAGATAAGCGTGTAAGAATCTTATCATCATGGGAAATACAAGAAAGAAATATAACAACCAGCTGATATACAACAAAGAGACATAGCTAGGATGCCACCATGATCCATACATACATTGAATATCCTTATCAACCAATCAACAACACAGTCCTCCTTTTCTTAATATATTCAACTGCAGTACCATCCAAACCTGCCACCATGCCAGATTTCATCTTCTGCAAGGCCTTCACCACCTCTTCGCTCTTCAGCAAACAACTCTCCCTGATTACATGTATTTCAATTCTTTTTACATCTGAACCTGTATACAAAATAATGCTACTGTCACTGGGAAACATGACAATGGAATTAAATAAAACCATGCATTACATGGCCTTACTTGGATAATGCAAATAATGATCATGACATCTGTCATTATTTGAGTGCAGAAATAACAAATGGAAGAGAAATGTGCACTTCATTAAAATCAAATTCATGTACAAAGCCTATGTAGCAGTTGCTAAACTAATGTTTTAAATTACTGCTGCAATAAAGCTACAGCACTGTTGCATTGATGCAGCATTGCTAATACATACTATTTACATGTTACTCACATGCTACATCAATCAATATTTTGCTAATGCAGTACTTCTAAATGCAATGAAAACTGACCGAGTGCTGCACACTGTTAATTGTTAAAAAAAAAAGAAAATGTAGCCATTGTGTCCACACCAAAGATAGGATCCCTACTCTCAATGCCAATTTTTAATCACCTGAAACATAAAGGAAAGTATAAGGCAGGCTACTTAAGTCTTCTTCCCTAAGCCCACTACCCACTACAGGCTTTATAGCATATAAAGACATTCTACTTACTTTTGCCTCTGTGGATATTATGTTGTCCAATTTGCGATATGCTTCTACATTAAACTTAAGCAACTCCCCTAGGAGGTCAAAGGTAGACTGCAGCACTTCTTTCTGACTTGGTCCTGGATCACACTGTAGTAACGACCCTGCAAGATGCTGAAAAGAAATGTTCTCTTAATTCTGAAGTCTCTCATAATTTACTACATAGACCTGCATTCACTTTCTAATTCCACCTCTTACCCAAATTCTACATTTATAGGTAGTACCTGTAAATGTTCTGCAGCAAAAGCATCCACTGAAATCTATTATGTTCACTACCTCATCAATTCAATGATGCTTATTACAGGTATAACATTCCTACTCATTTTCATATCTGAACATCTTTACATTTAAACGATCTAAGCTATCTGCTACCACATCAATTCAATGATGGTTATTGCAGGCATAATATACCATGTCATTTTCATGGTCCAAGTCCAAGGCATACTGCCTAGTTTCTACCTCCATCTATTTTCCTCTTACTTGCTCTTACCAATATTATGACTGACTAACACTTATAAGATCAAACGTTATCATAATAATTTTCATCACTAATGTACACAAAATGTCCCTCTGTCAACAAAAAGGGAAGCTTTTTCTCTCTAGCATGGTGAAATACTTAATAAAATGTGATGACAAAGCCATTAAAGAATTTGAAATACAAGAAAGTGACAAAATCATAACAGACCAAATTCAAGAAAACACAGAACTATAATCAGATGGAATTCCAGCTATTTTTCTTTTACAAGGTTGTGATCAACTGGTTCTTAAGGCCTATTGTTTGGCATGAAGGATATTGTGTTAAGGTCGACTTTTTTTTTGCAAAAGTTCAGCAATGACTCAACGAGAACATAATTTGTAATTCTTAAAACCTGTTGAGTAAATAAATTTTTCTGTTGAAAAGAGCATACTTCTCTCTGCACTATATTAACAAAGCATCTAAGTAGAAATCATCAAGAAAATGCAATTTTTATCAATGTTATAACTACAAATTCAACAACTTGTATGAACACTACTCTTAAAAGAATATCTTCATCCCCTTTACAAACACTCACTGAAATGGCAAAATCTTTAAAAGTATCACAGGGAAACTTAAAGCTACATCAAAATTATGCATTCATTACCTTCAAAAGACCTCTTCGAAGCAAGAATACTTGATCTGCATATGGGTTAGCACTCCGAAGATAACTCTCTATGGCTCTTGAGAACCAAAACCTGTAGAAAATTAATACATAAGTTGGCAGCAGAGACAAAGAAGTACATGGAAAGGGACAAAAGAGTAGGATATCTTCATTTATATGAAATCCAGTGAGCTGTAAAGTCTGGAAAACTAAGCATGGTACCCCTAAATATCTATGAAAAGTGGATATTTCTACATAAAACAATGTAAAATCTTTTTTTACAGTGCATATGTAAAATTTTTCATTTCTACATCAATTATAAAAACAAAACTATTCAGTTATACAGTCTATAAATTTCAAAACAAAGCTTAAATATAGATATGAGGATAAAGACAGAGAACACAATTTCACTCATCTGGGGTCCAACATCCTGGGGTCTCCTTTGGGCTACTAACCCTTAGTACTAAACTTTCATAATTCCATCGACAAAATGCAATCTACCTGAGAAAGAAATACCAGTTTTCTTACCAAAATGATCCTGAAAACTTCAGAATTTCTTTTAAGATTTTATGAAAAAAATTTCCACAAAAATCTTGTAGAAAAACATCCATAATGAAAGGTGTGTATACATCCATCCCCAGTTTACAAAATATCACATTACCTTGCTAATGCGGGAAATGGCGAATAGTTTGAAAGAAAGATGATTAAAGAGAAATGATCCACTGACTCAGTTTGCAACCAAAAACATACGCATTCAAAAATATTCTGAAGAATTTTTCAAACATTTTTTTCAAAGCTGTATAATAACCCTTCTAGCATAAGTAAGACATTCTCAACATCTAGCAATTGAACCAGTAACATGAAAAACAGAAAATATGTCTGTCTCAATGTAAAATTTGATGTATTAATGTGACATGAATTTACTTCGCTATTACCCTACATGATTCCTAGACACAGCATCACATCCAAACTTTAGGGATTAACCCTTTAGCAGATGGATATCAAGAGAGGGATTGCTGATTGAAGGGTATGGGATGTTGTGTTGTCATAAATAATACTAACAGGTAGAAACAGTAACACTTTTGGATCCCTATTATTTATGATGACACAATAAAAGTAGGTAGTATATGGTAGGCAGCCAATGACCAGGGAAGCATGTTATCTGTACTACCCACCTGGGTATCAGGAGGGTTAGTGACATCTGCGTAGTGAGCCAGCACTTCAGTGGTTGTCAAGTTGTACTCCTCTGACCCAGATAGCTGTTTTATTGTTCTGCCTTACACACATGTGAACTACTGACATTCTGTCAACAAACATACAATCTCTCTTTGTCACACATAACACTTGACAGCACTTAACTCACACAGCTCATTCTTTGTAGCTCTAAATTTTCCTGTGGTGAGTACTATGTGCTAGCCCTGCCTTTTGGTAAAATGGTAGAAACAATAAACAGAAGTAGTATGTACGAGTATTAGGTAAAAACATTATGTAGAAGTAGCAGGTATGAAACATTAGGCAAGAGCACTAGGGAGTAGTAGTCAGTAAGAACATTAGGTCGGAACTTCTGCAAAAACTGTGTTAGACTTGTCCTCTAAAGCTAAGAAGTGGCCCTGGAGTTCACTAGTTATGGAGACTCTACTGCCTTGGCCACCCACTTGAGTTCCAGATGGGAGCAGGCATCAGAGATATAGATAGTTGGATAGATAGGCGCACTAAATACAATACAGTATGGCATACCTAAATGTGGATCCAGTAGTTTCTTTTTTCAGGGCTTCAACAATCTTGGAGAGCAATCCTTGGGAACCAGAACACATCTGTTCTGTCGGGTACTCCATTGGCACGTGAGCTGATAAACCTGATCCACCAAGTGGTTCTACTTTTATAACATTTGAAGATTCTCTACCAAGTATACTGTCCTCTTGCAGAACACTTGTCGGGGAGCTGCTCTCTTGTGAAGTACATCCATTACTGTCAGAATCTTGACTGGTAGTCAGATCCATGGATGTTGCTGTGGTCGGGCTGGGAGTGTCCTCGAGAAGCACCTTTGCAGCACTAATACTACACACTTCACGGTATTCTGAAGGAGTCAGCATTAAGTACTGCAAAGAGATTAGTCATTCTTAGGTACACACAAAAAGTTATGAAAAAATTACTCTCTGAATATCTGACAACGAGAAGAGTTACTCACCTTAGTAGTCCATCATCTGTGGCTCATCACAAATAACTGTTTAATATGAAAACAATAAACTATGGGAAGAGACTAACTGGCTCTAGTAATCAAGCAAATTGGGTGACTGTATCTATATTGATGTCACGAGCAAGATTTCACTTCCTATGAGCAACTTATTTTCCAGTGATTTAAAATCTTATGCTCAATATCTACACCAGCTCAGTTCAATACTCATCACAAACTCTTAAATAAAAATCACTGAATTATCTTTAAATTATCAAAAGAAATTGGGGTTGATCAGGTGTGTAAAACCATATTAAATACAAATAAATCTAAACTCAACCAATCTAAGTGTAAAAATTTACAATCATGAGAACTTCCACAATATCTTATCAAGAATACTCAAGACCTTGCTTCCAAACATCCCTTGATACACCTAAAACCTTTGCTTCCTCACCTACCCTATGACTCACTTCAGTTCCAATGGTTCCATTCTCAGCCACATCCATTCCCAGGTATCTAGAACGCTTCACTATCTCCAAGCTCTCTTCATTCAAACTCAAACTCTGAATAACTTTATTCTTTTCAATGGTACACCTTATTTTTAATCACATTTACTCTCAACTTTTTCCTTTCGTGCTCTCTCCCAAACTCAGATACCAGCCTCGACAGTTTCTTACTCAAATCTGCCAACAACCCTGTATCATCAGCAAACACCCCCCTTCACCACCTCCACAACCACTGCCACCCTCAGGAGACTACATACCTGCTCTTTTCTCCTGCACCCTTCTATTCACCTCCCAAACCCCCTCATCCATATAAAGATTAAACAGCCATGAAGACATCACACACCCCTGACACAGACCCGCCTTTGACTGGAACCACTCACCCTCCTCTATACCCTCACTTGATAGAAACTCCACACTGCTTCTTTTAGCTTTCCTCCCACAAAGCATCTCTATCAACTCTATCATGTGCTTTCTTCAAATCCATAAACACCACATAAAAATCCTTTTGTTTTTCTAATCATCTCTCACAAGCATTCTTCAAAGCAAACTCCAAGTCCACACATCCTTTACCACTCCTGAAAAAACACTGTTCCTCCCTAGTCTGATGTTCTGTGCATGCCACCACCCTCTTAAATACCACTCATCGAGACAGCTTATCAGGTGCACTTAAAAAACCTATCATCTCTGTAATTTGAATATTCATCTTTGTCATCCTTGCCTTTATACACTGGTATTATGCATACACTTTGCTAATCTTCAGGAACTTCACCATGAACCATCCTTACAATGAAAATCCTAACTAAACAATCAACGATGCAGTCACCCTCTTTCCTAAGAAATTCAGTTGCCACATTTCATCTCATGCAAGGCTTTCACCACCTCTTCGTTTCTCACCAAATCACATTCTATGACTATCTATCTATATCTATGATGCCTGTTTCTAATTGCAACTCCCTCAAGGGGGTGGCTTGGCAACAGAATCTGCGTAACTACTGAACTCTAGTGCCGCTTCTTAGCCCCTAGTGCTTCACCCTTAACAGGCCACTGGCAGAGGGGCAACTCTAGCACAATGTTTGCAGAGACTCCTACCTAATGTTTCCATTGACTACATCTACCTAATGCTCCTGCATATATGCTTCTATCTGCTACTTCTATCTATTGCAGTGTGTAGAGTGCTCACTGTAGGAAAATCTAGAGTTACGAAGAATGAGCTATGTGAGTTGTCAAGTGCTGCATATGATAAGGTGAGGCAGAAAGAAAAGACATCTACCTGGGTCACAGGAGTGTAATCTGACAACCAAAGAAGTGCTGGCTCACTACGTAGCAATCCTTAACCCTCCTAATACCCAGGCGGGTAGTACTGGTAATATACCTCCCTGGTCATTGGCTGCCTACCAACTACAACTTACTACACAACTACAACCTTACTACATGTCTAAAAACCACTCCATTATGCATTCTCCGTTGTAGTTTTACTAGGTTAATGGTGACATCCAGTAAGATATCTTCTAGTTGGTTTGGTTCAGGAAATATAGTGCAAAACCTTTCTACTTATTGTAGTTGTCAAATTTTGGCTTACCTTAACAGTGTCTCACCACTTGGGTATTGGTGTAGGAAAGTAATGGTGCATTTGTAGTTATTACACAACCCTAGAACCCCTTTTACGGGGACTCCTGGAACTTTGAGCCTGCATTCCACACACGAACAGGAAAGTGATGGACTCGTTAGAGAGAAGATTCCAGATAAGACTCTACCACTTTCTTTCAGTGATGACAATATACCACCCATCCTGAAGGTGACTTCTTGGTCACTGTGTAACCACTTGTAACACCAGTGCTGATGGAGTCTGATAACACCAGTAGATGTAGTGACATCAATAACAGTGTTACCTGCAGGATGTGGAAGTAACTTTGTAAAATCTTACTGTGCGCAAACACGTAAGGGTATCAGTAAGAGAGTACTAAGATATATAATACAGTTACCCCCTCTCTATTGTGAAAATCATGAAACAACGTGACACTAAGATGTGCATATTGTCATTATTAATCAAAGGCTTCCCCAAGTATAAACGTTTGCTTAAAGAAAATGTTCAAACTACCATGTTCCTAGTAAGAAAACTCTTCATCGGTGTCACACATTGTTCCTCTTGAATTTACTTCATTTCCCGTCTTCTGGGAACCAGGAGATCTATCTATCTAAATATATCTCTGAAGTCTGTTCCCTCCAGGAACTCTCTCAAGGGGGTGGGCAGGCAAGAGAGGCTTCGTAACTTGCAAACTCCAGTGCTGCCTCTAAGCAATTAGTGCCTTACCCTTATCAGGCCACTTGCAGAGAGAGGAACTCTAGCGCAGTATAGCTGATAATGAGCTGTAATGATTTACAACATTTATTTAGCATCATGGCAATAATGATTCCATATATAAAATTACATACAAAATTATACAGAAAGTATAAACATGTAAATCATTCACACAGCATTTTAATCACCAAAGTTTTAAGATGTCTTATGATAAATTTGAATACAGTTTAATATATGAATAATTTTAACTACATATGTAATATTTACAAGTACATGAAGGTATGAGTTACCCACTTCTAATAACACATCAAGTTTCTGACGGAGCCCATTCTGGCCATGCCTCAACTATTCAGGGCTAGCTTAACCAAGATGACACTTATTCGGGGATATACATGTGCCAGTATATATATACTCAACCAGAAAATCTGCTGGTTTAGGAATGCTGGTTCATACATAGCTTTGTAGAAGCTTAGTTTGAAAAATCAATTACATATGGCAGCAATTTATAATACAAGCACAAAAAAGTTGGTATGACGGACATAAATTACAATGGTTAATGGGATCCCCTATAATTGAGGCATTTGCGTGTTATTATGACACTAAAAACTCAAATTATCTACAACGATCTTTTTTTTTTAAGTTCAACCTTATCTACTCTGCCTTGTGCCACATAAAGGAAAAATTAGTGTTGTTTACTTTGCCTTATGCGGATTTTATTTACATTCTAAAAAATTTGGTTTTCACCTAAAATGGCCATGATTGAGGCACATTTTGCCTATATCAAATTGGTTACTACAAAATAAGAAGTGAATTTTTATTTAAAAACTTAATATGACAGACCAATGTCAAACTCAAATGATAATTTGTGTGGGAGACGTCATTTTACTGCAACTTTTATTTTTTTTTTTTTGACCAACTGCTGCAGTTATACACAGTGGTATGGTTGATGTGTATATACAACTTATATACATCATGTGAATAGACAAGCTTGTTGTACTTTAATAATATTCATTCATGTGTACTGATAATTCCTCACATTCAAATGCAGTAAGGTACTTACAAAATATATTTGTATACACCAGATTGCAGGCAAAATGCAGGAAAAAATTCTGCGAGGGTGATTCACCCAAGAATATAAAATCATCAGTATTAAATCGATACTGAACTGCTGTGAAGCTAACTGTGCACAATGCTTTAGTTGTACCAGGGCAGAGTAGATTTACAAATAAAAAGAAAATAAAAAACTGAAGCTGCGAATTAAAGCATTTTACCGTACTTGTGGAGCAACATTCCGCAGCATCAGCTGTTCTTGAAAAGAAGTTTGTACAATCATAAACAGAAACCTCAATCATATATTTTGCAATGTATATTATTTAACAATATCATCATATCACATCAATGCATTGATACACATATGCATTTGTAAGGAAATTACCAAACTGTTTTGTCGAACTATGAGCTGGCACCCCCCTAAGAAGAACAGCCAACACAACAAGACTAACAAGCATCTGTAATTGTGTATATCTCTATTTGGGCTATGTGCTAATATTGGTACCATGATGAGTAAATTTGTTTTAAAATAATCATTCACTGAACAACAGGAACTTCACCTTAATAAAGAAAATTATGGTTCTGATCTTTATCAGTTATGAGATAAAAGCCCAAGTGACCATTATGATTTGACATAATCATTACCCTTAATCCTTACTTGAATTATTTCTTGTCTTTGGGCAGAAAATTTCTCATAACTGTAAATGAATTCATGATATTCTTAACCCTAAGGCCGCAGAATTATTTCCCAGCTGCATTCCCATGGAGCATGAATTCTCCAAAAAAAGTGTGAAAATTGTAATTTTTTTTTTTTTACACTGGAAAAACTTGAAAGTTTGCATATCTGGCATTGATACTTTTTTCAAAACATCAGACACCATGGAAAAAAAAATTGAAGGAAAAAAATTAAATAAAATATATACATAATCTGATGCTTACAGGATGTCACCAACTTTCTCAAGCAAACAGATTTCTTGCTCCTTAACCTCATAATAATGAACAAATTGTATAAGGCACTAAAAAAGATAAAAGGCTGGCTTTAAAGGTGTGCTAAACTTTCTCTTGCTGCCAACTCCTGTGCACTCATCAAAAACATTTTATGTCATCATTTTATACTTTCATTTATGCAGTAAAACATATAAAGCACTCATAATGATGAACATTTTGTATTAGGCAAGGACATAGTTTAAACGTCTGGATTTAAAGGTATGCTTAGCAGTCATGCGGTGCCAACTCGTACGCATGTTAAAAACACATTATGTCTTTTTGCATCATAACACACACAGCGTATCGACATTTAAACATCCATAAATTACCTTAATAACAATGAAAGCAAAGTAAAGTGAGATGAATCAGTGCGTGGGAGGTGGAGGTCAACATGTCTGCATGTGAGGCTCTGTTTCATGATTTCGGTACCAAAACAGGATGTACAAATTGTTTAGATGTGGACTTTCATCATACTCCGTGGTGGAGGAACATCAAGTATTATGACTTCTGTCATGAATTGCGGCCAAAGGGTTAAAGATGCAAAGGTGATGTAACTGGATTTTTGTTAAATAATGATTATTCTAAAGAACATTCTGATTGTCTCGATTTACTTTAAAAGCTGGGCTACTGAGTTTTAAAGTCTTTCATATGTTGTATTTTGGATAATTTTGATAAACCAGGCAATATTTAGTCAAATTACAGAAATGAGGTCTTATTATAAAGGGATGAACAAACAGCTCTTCATGGTATTATATCAATTATAGATATGTAGCATGGTAACAAAATGGGCAGTAATCTTAGGATAAGAGAACGATGCAAGATAAGACGGTTAAGCTGTTGACATGGCATGTATTTTGTTTAAGTTATAGCCAGTTAAAAGACAGTTCCAAGCTGAAAGGGCTGGAAAATCTTGCAGCATTCTCACTCGCATATACAGCAGTGACTAAAGCCCAAATTGAATTATCACGTTACCTGTGACTAGCTCACCTATGGATCTGCGATGAAAAACTACAAATGTATAAATGCATTATTTGGTAATTGTCATAGCAAATTGCAAAATTATAAAAATATCACAGAAATTCATAAATACATAGTTCCAGAATAAGAATAGTAGAATTTCTTCACAATGTTATTATAATATATTTTCTAAACTTAATAAAAGAATATTGCTAAATTCAAACATTTATGACAGCTGAGCAAAATGTGATGTACATATTTTTTTACAGAAATATTATTATGAGACATGAAATCCTACTTAATTCTTTTAATAAATATGATATAATACATCATAAGAAAATGAGGAAAATGAGGCCAGTTTCTCATACGAAGTTAATTATCCAGTCATAAACAACTTGGCTGATGAAGTTCAGATTTTCTAAGCAGTGTTGTATAAAGGCAGTGTGGTCAGTTAATGGCAATTGGCAGTGTGTTTGTTGGCTTTGGACCGTCACCAAAAATTACTCACAATCACAAGCTGCCCTAATTGCTCAGATGAACTGTTACAAGAATACCTAACCTGGATAATTTGAATGGATTCAGGAAATGTCCTCCTTTGCAACCAAGTAATCCATGAATATATGTTGATCTCATAATATTACAGCTATTTACTTTTTATCAGAGATGCATCAATATAATCCATGAATATATGTTGATCTCATAATGTTAAAGCCATTTATTTTTTATCAGAGATGCACTGATAATCTTTCAACCGTATTGCCTGCTGACTATCTACACCAAGTGCCCAAGATTCAAAAGCAGCACTTGAAACACTTGATGAAGAATCATGTACGCTAATGTAGCTATCAGGTAACTGATGCAGTGAAGGGGTAAATGAGAATAGAGTAACGACAGTGAGTACAGAGAAAACTGTAGATTGGAAGAAGGTAAAGAGAGATGCGTTAGTGAGAAGAAATTGTAAAACATGAGGTGGAATATGTTATCTTTTAAGGGGTTAAACAATGCATAGCAGACCACAAGTAGGCTCCAGTGCAAGCAAGATGAAAAAGACAAGTAGGAGAGAAGATTTCTCCCGTGACTGACTGGGGCCAGCAAATATGATATCATTTACATCAATAAAGTATTCATCTCATGATACTGATCAACTGGGCCCATTCATTTTGGATTATTTTACACATATGAGCTTTAAGGGTTTGACCGCTTGGTGTATTCAGTGAATTTCTGACAATGTAGGTGAAAGTGTAGTCAAGAGTTCTAGGTAAACTTTGGAAGTTTGCTTAATAAACGCAGCCACCAAATTTTTCATTACTATAGAGGAAAATTAGGCAATGAACAAGATTCACTCATAATTAGCTAACTATAAACATAATTTCTATACTGAATAACGAAAGCTCCAGCAATGTCATCAGTTTTTTAACTATGACACGTATGTCTGTATTCCTGAAGCAAAGTTTTTATTGACATCTCACATTGTTTGCTTGTAATCATGAAGGTGAAGACTAAAGACAAGTACAAAGAAACAGGGTACATAGCCTTTCTGGCTATGAATTACATGATTTTAATGATGGCAGTCATTGCCACATTATTTTTTTTGAGAGAGAGAAAAAAAAACATTTAAAGGGGTCTTATAAACAGGAACTCATGTTGTGTTTTGACCTTGTTCAAAAAATTGTGGGTTTTACTTTCAGGTAAGTTGGGAGAGTGTATGTGATTACTTATTTATGATATGTCATCATCAGTTTGTGTGTAAGACGGAAAGCCTACCCTACAGAAATGCTCATCACTGTCATTCACAAATCTGGGACCCAGTTCTGCAGGATTAATTCCCCACAACAGATGTGTACGCTCGATCTACTTCATTTGAGTGGGAAGGAAAACAATGACAATATAGAGATGAAACAATGTGTTTGCATAACTGCTTGTGTAACTGTGGGAAAATGCATATAAATACTTGTAAGAGTGTGGGTGATTACTTCTTATGCATCATGTAGAGATTTTAATGCATCATTGTAGCATCTCAACCTCATCTATACCCCATCTCATGACAGACATACACTTTACCGACCAATCCTAAAAGGGTTTACCCACAAGCCCTCTCTGGGTCTCAGACAGAGTTCCACATGGTTCGTGAGTTGCAATGCTCATTTGTGGGTGTTTCAACGATTAACTATTTGTGCAACAGAGAGGTGGAGTATTAGCTTTGTACAACAACATAGCTTTACTTTTTGTTTTCTTTTAACAAAGGATCCAGTCATGAATGTAGGTCCTCAGCCTGGACTTGAATGAAAATACACAAAGAAAGCATAAAAAGGGGGGAGGGAGAGAGAAAGAGTGAAGTTATATTATGTACATAAGGAAATGATTTTACATGTTACCAGGTAGCTTAGTTTTAATCAATATGAAAGACAGTTAGGTATTGAGGAAAAAATTTCAGGACTGAAACTCTGACATTTAAGTAATGGTGATAGAAACTTAAAGTTTAATGCATTAATTGGTAGTCAAAGGCAGGATATTACACGAACGTGCATGTGGTTAAATATTGAGCGAGTAAACAAAATATCTGCAATAATTGTTCTCTGTGTGGTATAACCTGTTACTGTGAGTTCACTGACCTGCTTGTGATGTCAAGTAAGTAACACGAGCAGTTGTGATCGCCTATTTTGTGTGTGGAGGAGAGGGAGAATTTTGTGTAAACAAGAGGGAAGTTTTACATTCATCGAGCATCATCAACCTCTTCTCTTTGAACAATTCCTTCAACTACTGTATCTTCTGCATTTGGTACTTCTTCGTATAGCCTGGTCAGTACTGACGCAGAAAATACTTTTCAATAGTCAATCCATTAATCTTCTGTCCATCACTCTATCATAGTGTATTTCTGAACACATTCTCCTAGTTCTTGATTTAGTTTAATCTGTTTTCAAGCTAATAATTAGCTTTTATGCATTTTCAAGCTGAATGACTGCGAGTAATGCCACATCAACATTATCTAATAAACTGAGGAATTCTGGACGTTTTCATATCTTCTTGTATCATCCTTTCCTGTGGACAGTCTATGATGACGATCCTCTTCCTGTAACTTTATTCCCATACTTGATATAATCTTTATTGCCTACTGATGCAATCAGTAAGAACTGTATATACATCTTGTAGTGAGGTGACCAAACTGGTGAAGCATTCTTTAATTAGGTTAATTCTTTCATGTTCATTAATTCCTACTTTTGTGAAACGGTGTCTGGAACAGATGATGTTGCCAAGGTGGAAAAGTCCTTGCTGAGCTTCTTTCTTGGTTTTACTAAATGGGTCTACTATATCATGGAAATATTTATGCGAATATTTGTCAATATATGAAAGCAATGTGGACATTCACCAATGTTTACTTCATACATCTGAGTGGGGTTTTTTTCGCAACAATTGGGCATTATCTTATCCCTTCATCCCTCTAGTCCTATAACTGCTTCCCTGAAAGATTATAGTTATAGCATGACCTTATTTCACAGTGCTGTGATGTGTTGTGTGTGGGTTCACTGGGGACATGTAATGCCCCAGTAATGTGTCTGAACTTCAATGGCCAAACTTGAAATTTTATATTTCATTTCATACGTAACAAAAATCTGGCTTTATCTTGTACACTGAAACACAGCTTTTTCAAACTAGGCATATTTAACAATCACTATAGGAAATCTGTGTATGTAAAACATGATCATTTCATGGAAGGAAATAGAAAGAAATAAAAAAATGCTAACAGCTGAATGAATAGATGGCTTAAAAAGTAAAAATGATTTAATTAATATGACTCATTAATACTGTAGTTTTAACGTAATATTTTCAAAAACTTGCATGAGTTCTGATATCCTGTCATCCTCATGCACTGTTGAATTTCCAATTATGCAAATTGTAAGTTAGTGTGACATGGCTCTGTTGAAAGGACAATTACTTATGCAGTACACACATGCCAAACAGAACATTTGCAACACAAATTAAACCAAGGAATACATTCACAATCATTTATAAATAAAGTTCGACCAACTTATGTACTTGGTAACATTTTAATGTTCTTTTCTGTGGTTCTGTTCACTGGCTCTGTAGGAACTTTTCTTGTGAAGTCGATATGTGTGTAGCAAGAGCATAAGCAAAGCCTGGGATGCTGACAGTAAAACATTAATGCTGAGGTTAGTATTATTGCAATAATAATTTACTGTTGCCTTGGGAGTCTGCTAAGTGCAAATTTGAAGTACATAGTCAGTATTGCAAAGATGAGAATGTAGCTTCTTTGGTAACAGCTCATCCATAAAACTGCTCTCGTGAAATCCAGCAACTATAACCTGACGATTCAGCTGGCAGTGACTTGTGGTAAATAAGCAGGATATGCCTAAACTTAGGTCAGTAAGGCCTTATTTACATTCTCTGACAGAGTACTAACAAAATATAAAAAATAGTGTCACAATCACTTAAGCATATTTGTGGGACCCGATAATCCTTTCTCGTTCTCTTTCCCGTGAGCCAGCATTAAATGAGTGTTTCTTTTTCCTTCTCATCTTGTCAATATCCTTTCCAAAGACATCCCCAGAGCGGAGAGCAGAGATGAGGTCATCAAAGTCATTTTCATTCTCACCACCTGAGCTGCTGTCCCCTGCCGTAGATTGTCCAGTGTTAGTGATTCGTAAGTTGCGTTCCCGTGCCCGCCTCTCTCGCTCGACTTCACGTCGCTGCCGGAAGAACATGAATTATAAAAAAGATATAACAAATTTGCCCAATATTGCTTACCTTAAGAAAGAGGCGATCGTGTATAATAATAATAATAAAATATATATATATATATATATATCGTTGGTACGTATGTTACAGAATCTGCCAAGGGCGAAGCTTGAAGTGTTCATCCTCCATAACCGGGTCCCCTACTTAAGCAGTCATCGGTGTGGAAACTGGCTGGCTTAAGGGTTTCTGCCCCGCCCAAGAATCGAACCCCAGACCTCATTCTCGAGAGACACACAACACGGTGACGGCCACCACGCAGTCTTTATGTTGATCTATAATTCCTGCAAGATCTCCTGCAACGTTTGAATTGTTCTAATCTAATTTACTAACCTTTCGACGACGGTGTCTGGAGACTATGATGACGTCTGGGGTAACTTTCTTGTAATCTTTTCTGTTTCCTAAAGATGGATTTCACATGGAAGGCATTAAATCATAAACTGGAGGAATCTTCCTTCGTGATGTGGGAGTGACTACCTTCATAAGTGTCTAACCTCATAAAGTGTAAGTGCCTAACATTATAAAGCGTAAACGTTTCGCCTCATAAAGTGTATCTAAAGTGTCGGAGTCTAACATTATAAAGTGTAAGTGTCTAACATGATTAATCAGAGGTGTCTAACCCTATAAAATGTAGATTGTTAAACATCGTAAAGTGCAGATGTTCAGCATCAGAAACTGTAGGATGTGACATCAGACACCATCAGATCGCATGGAATGAGTACTCCTCCAGCAATCCCTTCAATGCAACGGTGCAATCCTTGAGCACATTCCTACGGTGCGACCCACGGGTATCGCGGTATGCCCTGTGAGATGACCTTTAATATATACTAATATTTGCTTACGGATTGGGTGGTGAGGGAGGTAACTGTGCTCAGAGGTGGTTATTCCCACCAGGGAGGAACCTGTCTGTCTGTCTACATTCCCTCGACATGACCACCCCATACTGAGCAACAAGTTCTTATCTGTTGATAAGATCAGTTCGCACCGCTTAGTAAATCAGACGCAAATCTGACTCGTTTCGTTCGTTATCACGATGACAACAGGGAGGGCTGTCATGATGCACAGATATACGCTCAGCAGGTCAGAACACTCACTTTGGTCTGGCGTGAGGCACGACGCTCAGAACGTGCGAAAGACCTGAGCCTGAAACACATCAACACACGTAACAATAAACACACACACAGATACTACGTCACTCACAACTTTCCCTCCTCCCACCACTAAAACAGTTAGTGATCTCCCGCCAAATATATATCTATACGGCTAATGACGCCAACTTGACAGTGCAAGTTACACACTACGCTGTAAATACGAAGGCTGTACGTCACCCCCGTCACAGCGTCCAGCAGGGGAGACCGCTTGTGTAAACACATTAGTAAGATAGGTGGCAGGCAGCGGGTTGGGGCAATAGCAGGGCATTTATACGTACGATTTCCGTCTGCATCTTGGCACAGCATCAGGAACCAAATACGTCATTTAGAGAACTCCCAGCCAGTATCGTATCCATCCTTTCCTATAGATTCACACCCATTCATACATATATATCTTACGTCAATACAACTCCATATGCATATAAATACCAAAAAATATATTACTAAAAAAGAAAAATAAATATGACCAACGCCAGGGCACACACACACACACACACACACACACACACACACACACACACACACACACACAAAGCCACACACACACACACACACACACACACACACACACACACACACACACACACACACACACACACACACACA
>JAUTXX010508719.1:18957-33441 GCA_032273605.1 Panulirus laevicauda | reverse complement strand
AAGAGCAGGAAACTCTAGTCCCAAATACAGAAGGACTGTTAAGAAAGAGGGAAAAATGATTTAATAAACAATGTCAAAAAGCAAAGGGGCTTCAAGACATTCACTGGCGAAGATATTGGTGACCCCTTAGCCAGCATGCGTTTATATTTAGAATATACTGTGAAGTATGTATTTTGCTGTATACCCTCTTAAAAAAGAGAAAAAATATGTTTTTTCCACTGTTTATTTTCTTAAATTCACTTCAAAAGGTGCTTCATGGAAATAAATCTGAGACAGAATATTCTAAAAATCATGTACAATTATTCTGCAAAACACAGCAGAGTCTTACCTGATGTTTCTTGAGTCTTCAGAGTAACAAGTCTGCACCTAATATGGTATACCAACCTAAACACTTCCCTCATGACTGTGCAGTAGTGACCACTGGAATACAGAAGATTTCTAATGAAACAAAAGAATACATAACACAGTAACATAAGACATGAAAATAATTATGGTACCCCTCTCAACTACCCAAAAATAATACAGAACACACATAACATACTGAAAATACTTGTGAATTAGAGAATCATCACAGGAATAAAGAAGGGAATGGTAATACTTTTCAGTAAGCTCTACAATTATACGAATAAAGAGATTTTCTTCTTGAAATAAACTCATGCTTGAGTGAATGAATGTCATGACTAATGTACCTAAGCAATAGAAATACCTGCAACGTAATCTCAAGAGTTACAGCTTACACCAGTAGTTCCCTTAGCGTGTTTAGCATTCCTAAAAGACACACTGAATGTCTTATTCTGGATGCATTAAATAGAGGTAATAGCGAAGGGGTTACTTAAAACATAAATCCTGGTGTGACAAACTGCAGAGGTATTATGCTGCATTTGTTTATGAGCCATTTGTCAGTTATTGGATAACAAATTGAACAGTGCTCTTCCATGACATCAATGAAATATAAGTACACAATTAAAACATCCTGATGTTATTAAACAAAGATTATTTAATGCATCAAAAATATAGAGTTACCCACTATGAAACAGAGTAAGCAAGACTCAAAGACTTGTCTGTGAGGAAAAGTTTCAGACCTGTATCAAACCTCCTAGTTATCTAAAAGATAACATCAAGGGACAGCATTACATCCTATATTCTCATGAGTATCTTGGACATTCATTAGAGACATACTGATGTGCCAAAACTGACTTTGGATGTGGCTAATAACAAAGCAGCAGTGAACATGAAACATATTTTGCCATTTGGTTAGATATGAACTGAATACGTTGTATCTTGCTGTGACATCATTAAAATATGAATGATACATACACAAATCTATTCAATCTCTTCCTAAATGACCTCCCACCATTTCCTGTAGACCACACTATGAAAATTTTCTCATAAACTAATGACCTCACAATTACATCAAAATACCATGAACATCCAAGCAAAAGCAACCACGCAACATTACACTGAATGTTTAGAATACTGGCTCACCCAAATCAGAATGCCTGCATCCCTATAGAAATCCACCATTACCCTCTTAACCCTGGACAGTAATGAATCCTACCTGCACCCTACCATGTCCCTGAGTGGTACAACTTACTTTCATGGAACAAAACTCTTAACCAACTAGATGTCATATACAACACACAATTGACAATTACTCTCCACTCAATAAAGCTCATCATAAAGGCCACAAACATATTAATGCCCTCAGAATGCTTACAAGTACCAGTTTTGGACAACAAAAAGAATCTTTTAGTATCCTTTACAAACAGTTCATCTGCTCCACCCTAAACTATACCTCACCTGCTTGGTCATCCATCATGTCATCAGTAAACATAAAACTATGAGTGAGGCATTTATATTTATTTAGTTATTTCATATTCATTACACTTGATCTCCGTTTCCTGCATCAGTAAGGCAGCGCCAAGAAACAGATGAAGAATGGCCCACTCACTCATATACACATATACATACATAAACACCCATACACGTACATATACATATCAACATATACATATATATATATATACATATACACAGACATATACATGTATACACTTGTACATATTCATACTTGCTTGCCCTCATCCATTCCTGGCACCACTCCACCCCACAGGAAACAGCATATATATTCTTCAGAAGAATGTTTATCAACAGTGTAAATGGTCAAACATTCATGTTAAAAAACAGAAAAGAAACTTCATAATCATAAACTCGATTAGTTCAAATTATTAATCAATTCATATTCTGTAACATCTGTATCTATTCCTCTTCCAAAACAATCATTTTATGAACTCACCCAAGCTGTGACTGAGAGACACCTGTGTGCAGAAGGAAAGCAGAGAGCATAACTTGCGTAGTAATGTCCAACAGTACATCATCTTTCACTTCACAGGTATCCCAATCCTCTCCACAAGCCATCTCGTCCATCCACAGCATCACCTGGCTCTCTGAGAAATCAAAATTATAGAAATTTCAGTGCAACAAAACATGAAGAATGAACTTCTACAAAGACTGCATCATTCAAATCAGCATACTATTTCATAACATCAAAATCCAGACTTGCAGAATTGCACATACTTCATTTTCCTACATGAATGCTTTTAAATATAAAGTCATTGTTGAGCCAGTGAGAGGTGTGGGAGGTTTGATTCTAAGCTCCACTTCTCACTTGCCCTCAACTTACACACAGTTCTCTCACAATCTATCAGGTTGTCCCAAGTGAGAAAGGAGAACACATGATCCATACATACTTTGAAAATCCTAATTAACCAATCAATAACAGTCAGCCCCTATCTTCATAAGAAGTTCAAATGCTACCACATCTAATCCAGCCACTTTGCCTCATTTCATCTCATGCAAAGCTTTCACCACCTCTTCTTTTCACCAACCCACTTGCCATAACTCAGCCAGAATACCTTCATATCTGTCATCCTGTCATCAAATGCATTCAACATTCCTTCAAAATATTCACACTATCTCTCTTCATCTCAACTCTGCTTGGTACCACTTTCTCAAGCATCCTTCACTGATGCTCTCATTTGTTTCTTGCTTTCTTTATACTATTAACGTACTTCAAAAACATTTCCATATTTTCCCAAAATGTTTTTGATATTCACTCACAACTCTTATTTGCCCTCTATTTCAACCCCTTCACCTTCCTCTTTACCTCCTGCTGCTTTCTCTTGAACATCTTCCAATCTCCATGCTTGGGGATGACACACTCCCACCCAGCAAGGTGTTGTGGTCCACCAAGCATCATGGTGTAGCACTGTCAAATTATGGGATTGCCAGATTAGTGGACCAAGTGATTCCAACCCACCCATAGTGACTTTGGGGGTGATCTTCATCCTCAACTTTTACTCCCAAGACTACCAATATAGTTTTTATAATATACAAAGAACTCCCTTTCCTCCATGATTAAGCTAAAGGAGTCTCTTATCCACCAAAATATCAGTCAAGTTCATTGGGAACAAAACCCTCAGAGTAAGCTCGACTAACTGGTGCTTGACCCTTTATAACACAACTCCAGGGTAGGAATCAGTGCTGTTGCTCTGGGACAACAGCAATCTAATTCATACTATCATACAACTCAAAATCACGAAATTAACAACATTTGTATTTGTCTTTAGAAACAAAATTTTAATACACTCATTCAACATTCAATAATCTGGCACTCAAAAATTCTTAAAACATTTGATGCAATAACACAACTTACTTGGTTCAAGGACAGTCATGAGAGGGGTTGTGAGCTGTGGATAGGTCGTGATAAGATTATGCAAGGCTTCCACAACAACTTCCTTCCCACACTCCAGAATGTTTATGATGTGCTCAATGGATGCACTTACTTTTTCTGGTGGATGAAAACATGTCATTAGTCATTCCTCCTCTCTGTGACATTTCCAAAGAATAGCTTTTTCTTTTTTCCCCTTATTTCTTTAATCCCTGAAGTGAGAATGAAAATCTTTTGTCCTCAAGTAATCATGTATTCAGTTTCACACACAGATTTAAGTATAACCCATATCTAACAACCTCATTCAGCACCAAAAGCCAAATCTTCCTTACCTGGACATAAGTTTTCTGCAGCCAATCCATAAGAGAAGAGTTGCATGGACAGCCAAGGTTTGCTTCTCACCTCACTGGGAGTCAAGGGAGGGCCAAGCAACATCCCCTCAAGGCATCGTCCAACAACTAAACCACATGCTCTCTCCACGTCAAGCAACCATGCCCACTGACGCCCAACTACTCCACCCCCCACACTCTTCACAGTATCAGGAGTTGGTGTGTCTACCTCTGTAAGAGAGCCAGATCATGTACATCAGTTGCCTTTTGTAGCCTACAGAATCAATAATATGGAACACCAATAGACAGTTCTCTTTCCTTTTTTTTTTTTTTTTTTTTTTTCTCACTTCAGCCAATTTATTGTCACACCACACATTAAACCTCAAAACATCCCTCAAAGACAACTATGTCATATTTCTATACCTTAAAAATGATTTTTACTAACTTTAATTCCCTTTAACATCATCCACAAAATCTCTGCCATAAAAGACACAAGGAACTGTCCTTTTTGCCACTTTACTCTTTTGTTGCATTAACACAACATCTTATGTGGTTGTCAGCCACACATTCTCAAAATTCAAAGTCCCTCTCACAGATCACTGTTTTCTATATATCTGCTTTTCATACTGTCCCCACCCAAGGCTTTTAGATAAGTGTATGTGAGTTAAGGCAGGTCCCATTTACTTTCCCCTTAATTTTAATCTCATCTTATTTTTATGTAATACAACTGGGAGAAAATGATGCATAATTCTTCTGAAACCATTTCTGATGTTGCTGCTAACTTTTTTAAACCTTTAAGAGTTAAGATGGTCTGACGTCATTTGGACAAGGGGCCAAGCATATTGGAACTGGAAAACTATGCTTCCTCTGATTCACATTCAGCTTTCAACTCTTCTCAGAATCACTGCAAGTGCCATATATTATCAAGGAGGTGAAGTATTCCTTTAATAAAAGAAAATGCAAAAACTTCTCTTTATCCAGCAACAGGATTTTTTAGTATTTAGCCAAACACATCTCTAAAAAATCCTCCCATACTACCTTTCCTTCACTTTTCCTCTCTAGCATTACTATAGCCATCACATCCAATGAAAAAGCACATCATTTTGGCTCTCTTTTCTCATTCAACTCCACCTGAAGCTCCTTTTTACTAATCCTACACTCTAACCAGTAAGGCGTATGGACCTGATAGCATCCATCTTCGTGTTTTCATGGAAAGCGCCTCTAAACTTGTTCCTGTGTGGACAAGTATTCTTCTTTGTATAATGATACCATTAATGATACACGAACTTCAGCAACTGTTCAAACATAACTAGTTTAAATGCTTCCGAAACACCTACCTGAGGTGACATCCTCCTGATCAGTAAAGGAAGTTACAGATGCTATTGTTCGATTTGTGGAATCAAAAACAGGTAAAATCGATCTTAGAGGACCAAGGAGAGGGCGAACCAGCCTTGCTGGGAAGAGCAACAAGGCATAAACCACATGGGCTAAAGCCCAGCCACAAACACTGTGGTACACGACATCTGAAAGTTAACAAAATTCAATGATGAAACCTATTCCTATTCATTTCTGTAAATCCCTGCATGACAGGAAAAAAGATAAAACTGCATAAATATATCTAAAGTTGCATATAATGAATTTCATATCTCCTTTTTGTGGGGCTCCTGCAGCTTTGAGGCTGTCTTCCAATCAGAAACAGTGATATGAAAGACTGCCTTGGAGAAAGAAAGTCCTTAACAAGACCATAGTCTTTTCCATTCACAGATGATGAAACAAACCTCACCAAATATGACTTTTTATTCATGGCATAACTATATGCAAGTAAAACCTATAAAAACCAGCTACCTTTCCTGCACCAGGAACCTCCTTCAGCACATAGGGAGATGGCCACATCCACCAGGGATTGTGAGGGAGCTGGTGACTGTTCTAAGTATTTTGTTTTGTGTGGATTGTAGCTTTGTTATATTTGCTCTTAATATGGTAGGTGACAAGGCAAGTGAAGAATGGTTTATGGTGAAGGGTATAAATATCAGAAGTAGAAGGAACAAGGGAAAACCAAGAAGGAGGCAAAAGGATGGAGTGAAAGCTGCTTTGATTGAAGAAGATGAATAAGAGGGTACTGGTTTTGGAAATGGAAGGAACAAGGAAAAGGGGTAACCAAAGAGGAGGTGGATGGATGGTGTGAAAAAGGATCTGGGTGCTCAGGACCTGAACATGCAGGAGGGTGTAAGGCATGTATGGAATACAGTGATTTGGAGCAATGTGGTATACATGGGGCAACATGCTGTCAATCAGTGGACTGAACTAAGGACTGTGGGGCTTGGTTGTGGCTGGGCTTCAATGCATTACAAATGAAAGCTAGAGAATGGATGTAAGCAAATGAGGCCAGTTTTTCATGTCTCAGGCACATCACTAATGCAGGAAAAGGCAAACAAGCATGAAGAATAACACATATCACATCAAAACCCTTTTTGGAGGCTTCTGCAGCTTAAAGGTTGTGCTACAATCAATAGCAGGGAAAGAATGGACTTTCTCTGACAAGATTTTACTGCAAAATTCCTGATCACCCAGCTTTTGAGGGTTAATAGACTATCCTATTACTGCTATCACATATGTCTTATCCAGTTATACAAAAACCCAAAGTACAAATTATCGTAGATGATAACATACATGGAAGAAAAGTAATACTTGCCATGAATGAGATGAGCCAACCCAGGATGAGAAGCAAGGAGTTTTGATGTCTGATTTAGTAGGCCACCACACATCTCAAACAGCTCACTCAAGTGTTCATATAAGAGCTGCATACTTGATGAATTCTGATGATAAAAGTTACATTAAGTTATACTTATTGCAAATCAAAAATGTTAGTTGTAATACTAATATTTTGTATTGTTTCTAAAGCCTTTACTCTCAGCTAATTTTCTATTTCTATCATGTCTGCTGCTCTTGACATCTAAAGCATTGTTCAAGTACTAATTCTAAGGTATAAAAGTGATAATTCTAAGGAATAAAAGATCCTGTCCCTGGGGATAAGGGAGAAAGAATACTTCCCACGTATTCCCTGCGTGTCATAGAAGGCAACTAAAAGGGAAGGGAGTGGGGGGCTGGAAATCCTCCCCTTTCGTTTTTAATTTTCCAAAAGAAGGAACGGATAAGGGGACCAGGTGAGGATATTCCTTCTAAGGCTCAGTTCTCTTCTCTTGACGCTACCTCACTAACGTGGGAAAAGGCGAATATGTATGAAAAAAAATCCAATAGCAACACTCGTAATATAGTGAGAAATCCTTTATATGGCTAAACCTCCCCATAAGTAAAGCAACTGCTGAAACTTTTCAGAAAAAAATACAATGCATTGACAATCACCAATTCATAAGCGAAATCAGGCCTCAGCATTCTCAGGCAAAAGTTTTCAAGAAAGAGACAGAGGAAGAATATTCCACAACTTTACTCTGTTCAAAGAACGAAAGAGGTATCATAACATGGATGGATACATTCAATCAGGTGACAGTCCTTTATTTAACTGATGGTTCATTGCCAAATTTGGACTAAAGCTCCATTTGGGGCTGTGTCATACACCTTAAATCTCCATGTAATCATTCATGTAATACCATAAACTTCTCAATATTTATTTGCTCTGCTTTTCCTGCTTAATTCTACTTTTCTTCTCTTTATACTTTCTGATGCAAGCCTCATTATTTATACACAATGTTATCTCTGCTGTAAAAGGCTGGTGACTTATTTTTTTTACCGTTCAAACTACTGTACACTACCCTTATGAAATTTAAGCACTGTTTATTAGAATGTCGGTGCTTAAAACATGCAAAGGTTAATCAATGACTGAAACTTTAAGGGGGTTGTTCTGTTTGTCATCCTGTTCTAAATAAAGGAAGCAGTTAACCATCATAATGATGAACATCAACCTACCTACATATGACAAAACTGAAATGAAAAATTACTACTATATTTGCTCTTACATCACCAGGTACCTTATCACTTTCTTCAGAAAGTTATGGTATACTGTATAAAGACTGCATACAGTAACTTTCTTTTCCTTTTACATTTGCTCACCATTTCCCATATTAACAAAGTAGTGCCAAGAACAAACGAAAATTATGGCCTTATTCACTCTCATCCTTTTTCTAGCTGTCATGTGTAATACACTGAAACCACTGTCCCCTTTTCCACTACGAGGCCCACAGACTTTTTGTGGTTTCCCCTAACTACGTCATATGCCCTAGTCCAAACCAATGACAGGATAGTAACATTCATTTACTTTACAAAGATATCTTCCTAACCACTACTGTTTGTTAATATTCATTTACTTTACAAAGATATCTTCCTAACTACTACTATTTGTTAATATAAAATGAGAGTCATCAAGACATATTTCTTATAAAAACCCTACACATAAGTTACATGAAATTTGGCAAAAATGATTTGGTCTTAAATACTTACTATACTTCTTATAACTTTTGTACAAATCACTCCCAGAACAAAGTTCATGTGCATACATACCTCCTCAAACTGGTGATGTGTACAGTATGCCAAGAGATGTGAATGAAGATTAGACAAAAGTCGAAGCAAGTGCTGAGGATGAGTTCCACCAAGTTGGGAATCTATGTACTGACGAGGAGATTCATGATTATTCTGGCCATTACTTTGCACCCCTTGATCATGACCTGCTGAAAAAAAAGAATTTCAAAAGCAACATCCTTTGGATGATCAACAGAAATCATAATTTTTATTAATCAAATCTTGATCCATTATGAAATAAAACAAATTCATCATCTGAAAAGGATTTTGCAATGTGTAAGATGTTGACATCTTTTGCGATAAAAAATACAAACTAGCCTACCTTTATCTAAATCACAATAAAGAATGAGTAACTTTTCCATCTCTCAATCTTTCACAATCCTTCCCCGCAGATAATGCCCACACACCTCTCTTTTCTTCTTCAATCTCCAATGGAGTGTTTGGTTGCTACATAACTTTTTTCTTTACAGGTACTTAAAAGTTCAAGAGTTAAAAAATACTGTACATCTTATAATCTTTTTGTTCACCTCAAATGTGATAAATTGATATAAAAAGAGTGGGGGGGGGATGTACCATAAAACAATAAGCTATGCCCACACTTGACAATGCTATCAAATTAGTGGAAAATTCACCAAATCTAGTGTATCCCTTCATTAGGTTTTTGGTTATACCTTAAGGAATTCAATACAGAAGCAGGAGAGGGCTACGTCGGCGTTTGTTACCTGATGAATAAAGAATATAAAGTACTTCATTGTACTGTAACTGTAAAGTCCTCATACTCAAAAAAAATACTCCACCAACATCAGCTTTTGTACTAATTACATACATTAGTAACTGAACACATATATTTACCTTTAACATTAATTTGTTGCACTTTATATGAATTTGCCTCTTACAGATGTCATCAGTAAATGATAAAAATGAGTTTGGGGTCAGTTCAAGTGGATGGGCTGACATTCAGGACCATATCCTTATATCTTACATGTTAAAGTGGACAACATACATATCATATGGTACTTATACACAATACTGTGTGCTTCATTTTCTGTTTAGATACAAAACTGACACTGTCCCTGTACCATTACCATGTGTTTCTAGGCATTTTATTAACTTCCTGGAGTGAAAATTGGGTAAGGAAGTCTTCTCCTGGAAAATAACCCCCTTTATCCCAAAATTTTCTAAGAGAAATGGGTTTCACTATTTATGGTGCTTCTGCTAAATTGTGTTTTCCAGGAAAGCATCTCTAATGAAAAGCGATAAGCAGGTGTGTCTTAATGCAATATCTACAGGACTGCTTACTGTATGCATTGCACAATACTCTATACTTCTGTACTCACCAGAAAATAAACTCACGATGTAGCCTCCTCCTGCTATAGTATGTGGAGAAAAAGTAAATATCAATGGATAAACGTGTTTCTATCAATATATTGTTAACAAACAAATTTAGAATATAAAGAATTTATAAAAAGCTAAATGATCTAAACCAGAGGTGCTCACAGTAAAGCTAACATTATGCCATAATACTCGCTTTGTATAGGAAAAGGTTTAAATGTTTGTTGTAATAATCTACCTAAATCAAGCACTCAACATGCATATTGATACCAAAAGAAAGGTAGTGAAAAAAGTTTTTTTTTTTGTTTTTTTTTGCTCCTTCTAACCTCTTTTGACAGAAATGCATAAGAGAAACAAATTTCATGTATGTTTATCTCTGCATTTATTTCTGTAGTGCTGGGTGCTACTACCAATAAAATACAAAACGTTCAAACACTTGATAACTAATTTGGTTCTTAGAAGCACTCAGTAAAACTTCCAGGCAAAATCTGGGAGAACAGTGTACATAAGTCAGCAACAGCTGTGGGAAATATGAAAAGCCTTCTGCCACCCATCACCAAACATTTCCTTTTAGCTGCAGTACTTAATATGGGCATTTCTAAATAATATTATAATTCCGGGACAAATTGCATCAAATTATCATTTTCCAGAATAGCAAGTAGTTCTGCCATGCTTGCTTCTACAAAATGTCACACAGGTAATTTCAAGGTATAGGTAAAAAAGATTACTCCTACCTGCTGAAGATAATGACCACTTTGCTTGAACATCAAACAGCTGCGGAACTGCATTGCATTCCTGATGTTCCACGCTGTTCTCCTGAGCCAACAGTTCATGAGATGCTGAGTCTTTGCTTGTCACATAATCATCCTGGGTTGCTGCACGTCGAGTGGGGCATTTGCCTTTCAGAATTCTACTCTTGCAAGGTTTTGCTTGTTCAAGAATCTGGTTCATCTGGTGCTCCTAAGAAAAAGACAAGTAATGCTATATGCTAGTCCATAAATAGTTATCAATTGCCATACCTCTTAGTAAGCTGGAACAATGACTTTGACACATAACTGTCCTGATAATCATTTCTAAAGGCAACAGCTGTTTTATGAGTACCATCTGTAAAACATATGCAATAAGTTCACAAATGAAACACAATACGTGTCTGTATTCATAAATACTTATAAATTGATGCCCAAAATAGATGATTCTATGAAGTTCTGGGAATCAAACTACGGATGTTTTAATAAATTTGTATTACCTGTTATATTCCATCTTTGCTTACTCCTGCAGCTGAACCACCTAAAATCCTTATTTTGCATTTTATGATTTCTTTTGAGCAGTTAAAGATTCTGATACTTCAAATTTCTCACTGTAAATTCATTGTATTACTCTCTTGCAATCAACCTCTGCAATATTATACATCTTTCAACATGTTATCTCTTCATATTTTACTCGTGCTCATTTTCTACAAATGACTAAAATCTAAACAAATTCTTTCTTCTTTGTCTAATATCTTATTGTCAACCTTACATTCCTGTTCTCCTGTTTACATCTTTCCCCTGCCAGTAGCAAATCTCACTCAACAATGGTCCTCTAGATACACAGTGTCCAATAGGCTCCAATTCTTGAATGTACAAACTTGTATTGCAAATCTGTAAACACACGCCTGAATTTCTAGACACTTCTCTTCAGTATGTTCTTACTTATTTCACAAACTAATAATAATTCACATATTCAGAAAAATAATGGAGAAAATGGGTGGTAGAAATGGAAGTGCTACAGAACATATGCGTGTCTACAATGCAGAGTATTAAGTTCATTACATTCAACTGAGACTCAAAGAATGATATGGTAGATTGCATTTTTCATAAATTTCTTCTAAATAATTTTCTTCAAAAGGTTCTTCCCTAGTGTGTGAATAATAAATAAAGGTTTTTGCAATAAAATCCTAATAAAACCAACAGAAACAAGTACTTTGGTTTACTCTATGCTTTCTGAGACATTATACTTGATTTGTTTTCACTACTTAAAAAACTATTTCTTATAGACAGTCAATTCTCATATAGAAATTTTTATAGTGAACAACAAAGTGCCCTTTTACTAAATCTTTTTATTCCTTCAGGGTTTCCTAAAAATCTCTAAATTTCTTATAAGTTCTTTTCACACAGTCATATTCTCCCAAACATCTCATCAAATTTCCTATCAGCTCTTTTCACTTTGTCATTTTCTAATAAAACAAACACAGGCTACTTACAGCATGAAATCCCAGATTAGCAAGTAGTGTATGCATTAGGTCTCGAGGTAAAGTGGTAGGGATGCCTTGTGATGGGGCTGGAACATCCTCAGGAGAACTGTACCCAAGCAGTGCAGCAACATGACTATGGTCCTCCAGACTCACTACTAAAATACCCAACTGCAGACGCTGTAGATAGTGTTCAGTGTTAAAACTATTATGTACGTGTCAGTGGAAAACATAGGATAGTATATGCAATGCCCCATCTGTTTTACAAAAGGTAGGATAGTATATGCAATGTTCCATATATTTTATATTAAAATCTCGACTTTTCATAAGCAACACTTGAAAAGAAAAATGCAAATATATAATCCACTGAACAAATAAAGGACTGTATTATATGGAAAATTACTGAAAAATACAAATATGTATTGAGGATGAAAAACTATTTTCTCACTGTAGTGAAGACTCTGAACATTTGAGAGAGTACTTGCCAAGTGGAAGTGTAACCAGCAAAAGGTTATTCACAAGACCATTATTAATACAGAACAGGTGGCTTTGTTGTGTTCTAACAAGGATATTAAGATGAATAAAAACAGTGATCTAAGGATGTTAACTGAGCATAGCAGTACTGGCTGAAAAAGTGAAAGGAACGAATTTTGCAGCATTTCTCCCCTATAAAGAGGTACATAGACATAGAATATATACTGTATAATGGAATAATTATTGTATAATTAGCATCTTCATGTACTTATGCTAGTGTATTTCATATTTCTAGAGATGCTGACAATAGCATTAAAGAGTAAAACAAGGAGTTGTGAGCTACTCATAGTCTGCATATGTATCCATATCCTTTTACAAGTTTACTCTAGATGTAATGACTCCATCTATTTTACGACTATTTTTTCATTTATTGCCTCTGATTTTCATTCAAATTTAGATTAACAAATGCATGTTGTAAAAACTTTTTTTTTTAAATTACAATTGTTTCGTACTAAAAATGGTAACATTTTATGTATGCAAATATACTTAACAACATAATCAAGAATTCCCAAAAAAATATGTACTTAATAGTGATTTCTGTGTTACATACTGCATACCAGATTAGAATAAAACAGAAGTCTCTAAGCTACTGTTTCCTTGTTTTACTGTTAAGCATACAGGAGAAAAATTGCATCCACATCAGAGTTCATGTCATCTCTGAGTTACTTCATTACAAAGGAACGATATATCAGTTTTTACCTGACCACGTGAGAGGTGTCCCCAGTCTTCTGGTGATTTTGGCAAGAGACTATAGAGAAGACTCATTCGTGAGGCTAGAGGGGGCAGAAGTAAAGGAGAACTGAGACCCTCACACACTCCTGCTTCTATGGCCCGAGGCAGCTTAGCATCCACAAGCCTGCATGTAACAAAAAAGAATCCAACAATTGAAGTGGTTGATCTTTAGAAGAAATTTCCCTTAGGAAAAATGAGAGAATGAGTGAGGAAAGATTGACAAAGAGGATATATGTGTCAGAGGAGAAGGGAACGAGAAGTGGGAGACCAAACTGGAGGTGGAAGGATGGAGTAAAAAAAGATTTTGAGTGATCAGGGCCTGAACATACAGGAGAGTGAAAGGCATGCAAGGAATAGAGTGAATTGGAACGATGTGATATACCGGGCTTGACATGCTGTCAATGGATTGAACCAGGGCAAATGAAGCATCTGGGGTAAACCGTGGAAAGTTTTGTGGGGCCTGGATGTCGAAAACAAAAAAGGACAGGCACAGGATGCAGCTTTGTTTTAAACAGAGTAAAACTAACATCACTAGATTGCCAGACCTTGAGACCCACCTGTTTCAATAATGGATTCTCTCTGGCTTTAGACACTCATGCACAGCCCACTCCTGCTGCTTTACCTCATGTTAACTTAATACTCATGCACATGGATGTCTCAATGAGCATCCTATAGAATATTTACTCAGGTGTACACCGGATATCATGTTTGTTGAAAGCTTTTAAATATTCCCTTAAAATCCATTTTCCTTATCTACAGGCATCTATATTAGATCTATATGTGAATATTTTTGGATCTTTAAGCATGAGTTATGGTTTGAAGTGCTTCCCAACCTTTCCCATATATCACCTGGCTGCACCATGCATCTCAAGATCACAAAGGCTCCATCCACACACCTCACAGCATTAACATTAACATTAACTGAAAATGTATTTGACTGTACATCATTCGTTTATCATATAATGAATAAGGTGGGAGAATGATTCATAAAATAATAGTTAAAACTAAATATTCTTCATTACAATACAATTCAAAAATACCATTCAGGCAAGTGTACATGGTTA
>JAUTXX010508719.1:555-15960 GCA_032273605.1 Panulirus laevicauda | reverse complement strand
ACCCCATCTGCCTTTCATAGAAAAGTATGCTAATGGAATAAATTATGCAACCATTCTCAAAATGTACTCTACCTCCTGGAGAGGGATGAGGCTCTGCCATGTTCAACTTCTAAAAGCTTAAGTATCATTTCAAGAGCATTAACTAGATTATGATGGAGATCAACATCAAGTTACTGAACCCATTTTAAGGAAGGTGAAAATGAAAACTCAGTATCACTGCACTATTTGAGAAGATACATTCAGTATACTTCTCATCCAGAATTACAAGGAGTAAACATATAATAAAACATCAGTATTTCTTACATTATTACTGCACCAATCCATCGTTTCTGGCCATCATATTAGCATAAAAAAGCAAAGTGACCTATGCAAAAACTCATGATCAGGGTTTGCTTTCTTTTTAAAGACCCTTCCCAATAAGTTCTTCACTCTATTCATTCATTCCTCGGTGGAAAATTTTCTTGTATATTCATGAAATGGCTCTAGATTTTCTTTATCTTTTACACAGTGTTTCATGCTCTTTCCAATCCTCTCTCTTATTTCACTGTATCATTTATTGCCATTTTATACTTCAGAAAAGTTATCATGCTGCTGTGTCTTCTATATCTTCTTCATAGAATATCTCTGTGTCTTTTTGTGTCTGTCTGATATCTCTAAGTAAACTATTACTCTCTCATTTCTAATCCCTTCTCTTCTCTTCCTTACAATTTTACAGATTCTTTAACAACTTTTATGTCTCACAGAACCTCTTGTAACAATGTTCCATATTCTGATGGTGGAATTTAAGGAAGAATACTGAATACTTAATAAAAGCTTTCATAATGAAAGTAGTGCTTCCAAAAGAGCAAATGAAAATATCAGTGAGTGGTTTGAAATATAAAATGTGCATAAAGGCTGTGTAACATCATAATGGAGTGCATAAGTGCTATTTAACTTCATCATCATCATATAATAATGTCTGATACAGCATTTGTGAGATGAGATTAAGGCACATTTATTGTGGTATACTGAACTACGGTGGAACAGAACGCAAGTTATCACTGTTCTCATCTGCAAATAAATGATGTTCTACCAGGTGAATCAGAGTGTAAGAGGAAGATGTTGAGATTATGTGTAAGATCAATATTCTTGGTCTGAAAGATCAGAGTGGTCATATTGCAATACCAGATTTAAAAGTAATGACAAGTTTTAGTATTTGGGAGCAATGATCAGCAGGGATGATAGCAGGAAAGTTGGATTTGAGAGGAAAATCATGCAAGAGTGATGAACCAAAAATCTTAATTCAAGTGTATGTTTGCAAGGACAGCAAGATAGCTATTTCACCCCAGGCAGCTGGACATCCCTATCTTTGCCAGCCTGAGGGATTGGAGGCCTCGGTTCTAATCAGTTTTTTATTAAATCAGCTATGAAGCTTAGCCTCACTCTAATTAACTGGACACAAGCTAAGAGGGAGTGTAGATGAAATGAGAGGTGTACACCAGAGAAACTTGATGTTAGTGGGATATATTTAAAAGATAAGAGACAGAATTGAATGTTCAAATTCATACACTGCCTTCACTCCTTGCACTCAGGCAAATGAAGCTCTAAAATTATGAAAAAAGAGTAAAAATGGATTGTTGGATAAGAAATTGAAACCATGGATATGTACCAAACCACTTGATCTTATATAACCTAGTGATTTTTTTTTTTTACTGCAACCAAATAGTAGACAAGTAATTACGTACTTGTAACTATAAATGATTAATTACTTGTCTACTTTTTTGGTTGCAGCAGAAAAAAAAAGATACATATAAGTAACCAAGCTAAAAGATCAATCTGTTTTTACACCTACATTTCCCTGGAGTAGCCAAGTACTTTAAAGGAAACAAGAATTAATGTCTCTGCAAATTGAACACAAGCTCAAGTTCTTACCTCACTCTCATGGGTCAAAGCTAACACATGTGAGTCTCCAGCAGAAATGTCGACAATTCTCAGCCCAGCTAACTCCTCAATTGGTCGAGGTCTCAGCATAGTAGCTTCCGCTGAGCCTAGGGCCAGGCAAGGACCGGTGCCCCACACCCATACCTGAAAATGCGTGCTGTCACCTCCATGGACCTGTTCGGTGAATCACACGAGGCAGAAAACATCAGCATAGTGTGGAAGGGGAAAGAGGGGTGATGTGACCTTTACAAACTAAACTGTGTACACCAGAAGATGTAACACTGAACTAATTAAAAAAAAAACACAGGACACTATGCAAGATAATGAGTACAGAGACAAGTATTTAACTAAAGACTGATAATGTTTAAGAAAATCAAAGTTAAAAATGTTCTAGACCAAGATTCTTTCTGAAATTCTGACCATCTAAATAGAAAACATATTGATCTCGAGAATGAAGTAATCTTATGGTGTCTAATACTCCAAATTTGAAGTGTTGAAGTGAAGCTTAGAATAATCTACATCCTCAATGTCAGTAAGCTTGTCTAAATCACTCATTTTTATAAGTTACATTCCACATCTCAGATGATGTCAACTCCCTTACACATGCTTCCATTTCTACACCAAGTCACTGTAACATTGCCCTTAGGGTCTCCTTGCAACCAACTATCATCTGATTTCCTTCCAAGTTAGAATTGCATTTAAAAAAAGGTGAAGCACACTAAAGATCTGAACTAAACAGCTGGTGAATTTTTGGAGAGCAGACTTATAAAACACCAATCACAGGAAATAGCATAGCACTGCAAAATAATTAGGACTTCCTGTTTTCAATACAACATATATGATTATCCTTAAGAAACACTCCACTCATAATCAAAACTGGTAAGAAAATCTCTTAAAATTTCAGCTACATAACCACTGTCTACCTACTGTATATGAACCTATGGCAGCGTCAGCACATCCTTAAACATTCATTCTGATAATGACGATAATGTAAGCTATTAAAATTCATTAGAAGTAATATATCCTGGAGAGCAAAACATTTCAGAAGAGAATCAGTATATATGCATATTATGACCTCAGGGTAACTGCATAGTGTCCACATGCAAAATAAAAAAATCATGCCAAAAAATTAAACAAAAAAAATGCACCTTTCGAAATACTGTTAGTATTTATTAAAAAGATGACTGTACTTATCAACTACCATACTGAAGAAAAAAAATTTCTAAACAAAATCATGGATAACTTATCCAAATTAAAAATGACATAACAAGCTACATCAAACAAAGGCATGCAATAAATCATGATACTAAGTGAATGACAAATGAAGATGCACTTCTTTGCTAACTCAGAGAATGAAAGGTTTTAATATGGTTAGACAAAAAAACTCTAGGGTGATACCCAACTGAGAAAACTTTGCTGAAATTTGTTACATATAACTCCATCATTATTCAATATTCATTGAGTTTCAGACTATGAACTGCTTGGTTGAAATGTTATCTTAAGCTGCTCACAATATTACGTTAAATTACCTTTTTTCAATAGATGACTCCAAATTTCTGTTGTCTTATATTTGATTTCTCTGACCATGTGTTTTAAATTTCTTTTAAGAAGCACTGAACATGATATTGATGATGTGAACTTTTTACATACAATACCTGTAAAAACCTATACAAAATACGGTGGGACCCTCATTTGTATATTCTTCAGTGAATGTAAATATCACATCTAAGTTCAGTGCATTCTGTCAGTGAAATGGGTTTAGGTTCCTTACTCTAAATTGTAAAAAATGCACTCATTTAAATGGGTGAAGAATTCTACAGGTCCAAATCCTGGTAACGGGAGTCAGCCCACAGCCAACACAGCTACTGATAAAATTGGTTACCTAGCTTAGGCTAGGGCATATGAAGCAGACAGTGGAAGCCATGGAAAGTCCTGAGGGGCCTACAATTGGATAAGAGGCTATTGTTAGGTGCATTACTCATGACAGCTAGATAATGGATATAACCAAATGAGATGCCCTTGATTAGGGCATCCAGCTAATCATGCCATCTCAGATTAAAAAGCAAAATTTTTTATATGATTTTGTAAGGTATGAAAACCTAATTACATTCAAGTAATGAATAAGATCTACATATTTTCAAATGTTTTCACCTGAGATAAAGTCAGCAACCTTTATCAAATGTAAATGCAACTGGAGTAAGTCTGTCTGTCAATCCATCAATTTGTAATTTATCTGACATAGATATGATGAAAAATATATCAATGGGTTTCATCTCAACTTCACATATAGAATTAAAAGCCCATGTTTGAAAGACACTTTTCTGGTGAGTAAAATCCATACAACAAAAAGCTAGCATCTCACTTGTTCAAGATCCCTAATCATCATTACTACGACTGAGCTCTTAAGTACTATATTAGCTTGACAAAATGAGAAGAAAATAGTACATAATCAATAATGATGATTCCAACTTCAGAGGATTTGGACCTCTCTGATATCTGTGGATGAGAGTAATCTTTTTATACATGCATGAGAATAGGCAAATAATGACCAGAATCAGATTTCGGTTCCTGGAGAGTGAACAAGAGGAGTTGCCCTTCAGCATTGTGTCCCTTACTCATGTATTAATGTTTCAAAGGCTGAGATTGCAGCAAAGACCTACATTTCTGGTGCTCAAAGGAGTGACTTCTAAGAAAAAGAAAAGCATGCATGTCAGTCCTGAGCAAAAGATGGCTGATTATACAGTTCTACGCACATTGTAGCAAATTATATGTAGGCTAATTCTTGAGGAGTCCAGTGTTATATAATTGGAGTAATGTGCTATCAGGTTAGCTAATCTTACTGCTGACAATAAATTTGAATTCAAAAGACTACAGATGGCTTGTTTAAGATGGACAGATCAAAGGTAGTCTACCAAATATGCTGAGTAACATATATGTGCCAGTAGGTACAAATCTGTTGATTAAAATACAAACTACAAAACTTGGAAAGTGAGAGGGACAGTTTAGATACTTAAATTCCCATATCCTGTTACTAATGTATATTTCTATGCAAAGACCCATTGTGCCCTCGCCTTCACACTTCTCACGTGAGCCACAAAATTAACCTAAGCAAGGGAGGAGAACACACCACTGATTATGCTACAGTCATCAAGCATTGCCTGAGAAGTCTGCTTTAAAATATTAGTTCTGAAGAATGAAAAAAAATTCTCTTTCTTAGGCAGTATCTAGTTAAGTCTTTCAGTAAGCGTACAACTTTGCAGAATGTGATAATTATGGAAATCAATTCAGTTATGACATAAACACTACATCCACCATGTCTGATCTTCCACATGACTGTTCTCTGCTTTATTTTTATAATGAGTGAAAACAAATAGGTTACATGGAGTTATAGAATTACTAATCATTTCTTTTGAGTATCATTAGAGATATATCTTTATAAGTCTTTATATCTTTTTGCAAAATTTGTACGAAATGTTCATACAATATGTGGCGAGTTATAGATTACTGATTAATTTTTCCACGTGCATCCATTAATAGAGGATCATAATTATCAGAGATGTCTATAACAATGGCCCTGGGAATCATATTTATTAAGCATTTACTTCAATTATTAAAAGGGTTATACATCCTAGGGTTTTATCTTTAGTCTTTCATGCATAAATCTAAACTCTGGTAGCCCCAATTGTAATGCCATAAACACATACTGTAAGTCTTTTATTTCAGTGGTTGCTATTACATCAATTTTAGACACATTTCCTTCCTTCAGAGGGGTCAAAGAATTTTCTAAAAGGTGAGATATTACTCTTTATCAAGTAACTTCCTTAATGGGTTAAAACTCAGTCACTAAGCCTCTCTAACTTTTCATAATATAGCACATTACTTATGCTAGATAAAAAATATACAGTATACTATAAATATCTGTGTGAAAAGACTCTACAGTTATCGAAGGATTATTATTACTATCGAGCATAAGTCTTATACACTATCTTTCATTCCCATATTAGTGGATGAAAATAAAAAATCTTTGACATGCTTAATTCTATAACAAAAATTCTAAAACAAGAATTGTGAATATGGAGAAAGAAGATACAGCGTATTGTGTGATTCTAGTAATCATAAATACATTAATACTTATCATATGCATGACTTCCCATGTGAGTTGTCTAGAAATCTCATTTTCATCTGCATACCTTGCTACATGGGTAGTTGCTTAATCATTAAGCTTGTAACGCATGATTAATACAAATTACATGTACATGGGAATGGACTTCAATCTAAGGATAATAATACTTCAACATCAGTCATAAGACACTAATATTAATCCCATTATTAGTGGATCTATAACATGAGAACCTCTACATTCTTCATGTATCAAAATAGATTATGTTAGGAAGATCAAGAAAGCAAAGAAGGAAAAGAGAGATTCTGTGGACCAAGTATACATACATATACTGATACAATATTTTTCACCTAATACATAAATTAGCAACTGAAAGCAATGAGCAAAATGCTGATGAAAATACTGAGATAAACATAAGGATGAAAACAAAACTATGGGCAAGCTTTTTCATTTCAAGCTCAATCTTTGACATAAGCCGAAGCCTCAAAAGAAGAGTAGTTTTGCAAGAAGCATTTCTTTCAAAGTGTTTCAACCTGTGGATTTTTGCAAACAAAGTCAGCACCTACCAACATACAACATCCATGGCTGTAGTTGTGGTAAGAGTCTGCAATGGGGAAGGAAGGGGTGTAGAGGCATTTCTTGCCAGAGTCGTGGAAAGTGGCTGGAAAAACTACTTTTGGGGAAAAGTAGGTGACTCTGCTATAATCAAACCCTACCAGCTGATCTGGTAGCGGGAAAGAGATAATGTCAGATCTGAAATGCCTGACATTACAGTTTCAAGCATGGCTACATTCTGGATTCAGCCAAAAAGCCGAGTGGTGAGCACTTCTGGTATAAGTGAAAATCTTAACAAATGCCTTTCAATATAGATGAAACTTCCTTAGAAATGCAAGGATGAGGCAGCAAGGAGACTGGTTCCATCCTCTAAGCCTAGCCTGTGTCAATGTAAAGAAAGTAAGTCTTTGTTCATCCTAATAGAAGTTGAACTATCATCAATACCTTCCTCTATGGACACTACATCAGTGATGATGTGTCCCTACGGAAGTGAAGCAACTGGGTCTTTGCCTCAGTGGCTATACAAGATTTTGGTTAATCAACTAGGTCAGAAGAAGAATATGATTCTGGTAACATCCCACATAAAGAAAGCCAGAATGTCACAGCAGATGTTCTATCCTAAGTATTTCCTCTGAGGACAGAGAAGTGGATCGGCTTGCTATAACTGCCATTTAAAAGTTGCTGGTTTATGAGTCACCTCTCCTCAATCTATAATACTTGTAAAGATAAGGACAGCAGCCTCATGACAGACAGCAAGGGATGTTGGAGAGAGATGATGCCTGTAGAATTAATAAGGCAAAAGGCTTTTGATTCTACTCTGGCTAATAAAGAGGTGCAGGAAGTGCTATCCCAAATATGTTAGCAGTACTCCTTACTTGGACAGATGAAATCCCTATATATATGAAACAGCAATTTACAAGATATATAATCATGGCACCTATACAACTCCCATAATTTCTTGGAAGCAGATTTTGTAAAGCTGATTATATGGGACTTCTAGGAAAGAGTGGAGGATATGATTACACCAAACATGTTTATGTTATTCCAGGGGTAAATTGTAGCATTTTGAAAATAAACAAAGGGAAAAGAATGACCTTTAGACAGAGATATAAGATGATATTGAATTTTATCACTATTGAATTTAACTAGGTTTCTACTTCCCCATTCCAAGATTTCACTGCTTTGAATTAAGAAAGGAGATGTGTTCAGTAGGAGAAAGAGAATAATTATAAGACTAAGGAAGGGAGAAAAAATGAGTCAAAGTTTGTAGAGTCAAGTATGTTGAGTTAAATGTTGAAGAATGATTATCTACAGAGAGGCATGGTACAGTGGCCCTTCCTCTTTTGGAAAATTTATGAAAAAGGAAAAAGGGCAAGCACCAAGAACTTGAGAGTGTTCTTAATTGGTAACAGCCACACTGTGATGAAGGAGTTCCACTGTGAAGCGTGAATCTCCAAAAGTTAACAAATAAATCTGCTACTTAGCTGGGCTTGAAGCCGACCCAGGCTCCACCATATCCGCAACCATCATAGCTTTGTGAAACAAGAAAGTGAATGGGGAAAATATGAGTGTGGACAATATTGCTGTGCAGCCATTCTATCATTGGCCTAGGGAAATCATTAACAGTAGCAGCCAGAAGCCATTCTTGCCATACAATGGGAAAGAGATGGCTTTATTGGCAATCCCTGGTTGAGATAAGCCAGGTCCACTAAAGCATATTCTGCATACCACACATCAAATAAAGTAAGGAGTGTATTTTTGTGCTAACCTGCACCTATGTTAATGAGCTCAACTGCCACAAGCCTGATTCTGTAGGTGAAAGCAAGAAATCTCACACACTAATGGATCTTAGCAGCCATTTGCTTGTGCTAAACATGGGCAACAAGAGTGCATGGTTCACACAAGTTATCTTCTCTGACTGGTTGCTCAAGCAATCTATTTCTGCCATAAGGAACCATCAAGAGTGTGTTATAAAAGTGGCTCCAAATGAAGTGAGGGCCCTTCTCTTCAACTGGGATGGACGTCTCAAGACTGTTCCAGCTTGCCAACACCACCTCCCTAATCCAGTCTATGGATCAAGTAATCATTTTGTCTACTATGCAGTTCTACATCAAAAAGCACTTGGACGAGTGTTAAATGGTCAACGTCAGCCCTGAGGAGGAGGAAGATGGAGGCGAACAGACTATGCCAATGATGTGATTAATCATTCTCATTCTTCCAAGCATTTACATGTGCTCTAACACAGCATCAATAGTATGAAGAAAATCATAAATTACTGGAAATAAGAAAACATTATAGTAAAACTTAATTCAGACAACTGTATGAAGAGGTGTTCAAGATTTCACTGTCAATTGTACTTTAAAGTAACTCACCTGACCATGGGCCGCAAGGGCAAAGGAGACCTGTGTGCCTGTGGTGAGCTTGCGTACTGTCAGGCCTTGCAGAGCTTCTATTACACGAGGTCGATAAACCTTGGCTGTGTCCCCATGACCAAGTTTACCATGATCTCCTGTTAAATCATGATGGAAATAACACATATTTCTGCCAAAGCTTATACTAACAGATAATAAACACTCGTCTTCAACTCTGTGCAACATGATCATGGAACACTTTTTCTGTGCTCTTAAATCAATGATTATGTTGACAATATTTTTAACTCATGTATTTGATCTTCCCTTAAACCTATATTTGTTTAATAACATGTTTCAGTATGTCATCAATCAACCATCCTATGTTTATCATCTCTACATTATTAAGCATTATTTCAGGCATTGCATTAACCAAACTATGTGTTTTACTAGCACTTATGATATCTTTTTTCATTCAGTTAACCTTTATGATGCTACACACCACAATGTAGGGCCCTGCTTTGCACCACAATCACTTCCCATGAGAATAATTGCTCCCTCACCCCACCCATGCAGGTAAATAATAGTGAAGGTACAATAATACAGAAAATGAATAATAATGTGTAACACTGTGTACTACCCTGGAGAGTTGTATTTAACTATCATGCCAAGTTAATTTGGGCTGCTTATACCCAACAGGTTTTAACCCATATACTCATGCTGTGTTTGTTTTTCACACTGTATACATGCATACTATACTTTCAAAAAATCAAATAAAAGTTATGTTCTTTTGCAGCACACCAATACTTAAAAAAAGAAAATGGTACAGGAAGGAGTTAAAATTAAAAGACCTTTTATGCTTAAGAAACAAATTTTACACTGAAGACACTGAACTTCTACTATTCTATTGTTCTGCACTCATCCCACAAAATCAAACTCTACTACTCTATTGTTTTTTTGCTTACCCAACAAAATCAAACACTTATCTCTGTATTTCTTGACCTGTGATCTTCCCTGATAGATGTGGCTGGCTTCACACATGCTGTGAAAGCCACAGAGTAGAAGGTCCTAGAACAGGAAGACAAGGTATGGTAAGGTGATGCATACAGTAATACTAATGTACGAGTTACCAACCTGATCCAAACGACCATACAGTACGACCATCAGCCGACAAAGCAAGTGTATGAGCACTCCCACAGACCACCTGACCCACACCAGATATGTCACGGACAAGTGTTGGCACATTGCGACTTGTACTATCTCCATGACCTTAGAAGAAATATCATTGATTAATTTCAAGAAAACTGGTAAATAACTGAACATCCTCCTCCTCTCTTCCTGCTCACACCCAGTATAAACACTCCAAAGCTCCCTTAACATTTGATTCAGCAGTTCCATGGCAAAATATACAGCATATACTGCATACAGTCTGACCTACAGCTGAAGTTCGTTGCAGAATACATAGCCACTCCTACAAACAGTTTGATCAACAGATGATGTTCATGATGGAATTACACTACATGCACTGGTGTCATGACAAAAAGAGGAAAAACTGTATTACTTACCAAGTCTGCCATAGTCTCCTTCTCCCCATGTATAAAGCTCTCCTTCTTGGGTTACACAAGCAGAGTGACGATATCCTGCTGACACCCAGCGTACTACCTTGCCAGTCAAAGGTCCAGCAACAATCCTGGGATATTTCTGTGTCACATTGTTTCCATGACCTAACTTTCCATAGTCACCTTGGGATAAATATAAATTTCATTTAATATATTTTGCAGGTCAAATTTTTCAATGAATAGCGTAGGGCAAAAATCTCTATCCAGAGAAAATACATGAATTATCTATCCTTTTATGCATATGCCATGTTGGATGTGTTGGAAATGAAATGTTTGAGGACAACATGTGGTGCGAGGTGGTTTGATCAAGTAATAAAAAGGTTAGAGAGAAGTGTGGAAATAAAAATGAGTGTGGTTGAGAGAGTTGACGAGGATGTGCTGAAATGGTCTGGACGTACAGAGAATGAGTGAGGGAAGGTTGACAAAGGATGTACATGTCAAAAGTGGAGGGAACAAAGAGAATGGGGAAACCAAATTGGAGATGTAAGGATGGAGTGAAAAAGATTTTGAACCATCAGGGCCTGAACATGTAGGAGGGAGAAAGGCATGCACAGGATAGAGTGAATTGGGAGTGATGTGTTATACAGGGGTTGAAGTGCTCTCAATGAATTGAACCTGGCTACACCATGGAAAAGCCTGTGGGGCCTGGTTGTGAATAGGGAACTGTTGTTTCAGTGCATTACATATGACAGCTAGAGAATGGATGTAAGTGAATGAAGCCTTTATTTGCCTGTTCTTGGTGCTACTTTGCTAACATAGGAAATGGCAATTAAGTATGGAAAAGAAAAAATATATATATGGTGTAAAAGAGATGGCCATAATTAGGGCATTCAGTTGCCTGTGCTATCTGAGCTAATATGGGAAAAAATACACAGACACACACATACAATCCCTTCTTTCATAACCTTACATTTAAAGTCCTTACTAACCTACAAAAAGTAACGACACTATTCTTTCACATCCTTTGTTTTAACATGACCATACCCTGTCAGTATTTAACCTTCTTTATCAATAAATCATGCTAAAATTTAAACAAAGTAAATAATTATCATTACAGATAGTATAATTACCATCTCCCCATGTGTACACCTGGCCAGTTGTTGATAATGCAATTGTATGTCCATCACTTCCCTTTGAGGAAGAGACTCTCCTCACTCTGGTGTCTAGATTTAGTCTTCTTGGTGAGGCTTGGTTATTAGAGTCTCCGAGACCCAAGCGACCATAGCTCCCTTTACCACATGCACTTATTCCTCCATCTTTATGGACCACAAAAGTACAATACTGACCAGCCTCAACCTAGAAAAAGAGCAAAGAAAGATGAAAAATTAATTACTTTTACTGCAGACTAGTCTACTGTAAACATATCTAATAACAAATCTGAAGGCTAGTCTTCTGTAAACATATCTAATAACAATCTGATTATAAACAGATTCTGTGTCTAAAGTTCACATGACTGAAATAGATTACAAAGAAGTGAGGTTTATAATAACATCATAGGTATAACTCATATTCTAAATTAATTACAAAATGATCCTCAAAGCCTATGTATCCATTTTGACATGTGAGTGAGAAGCCAAAACTCAGTGTACAGTCATACAAAACCTTGAATTGATAGGATAACGAGAAAAAGTTCAACCAAATGTCTCAACATTTACTCTAGCATCATGAGGAACCAAAATAAGTGGCCTACTGAGCTGTTCGATGAAAACTGGCATGAGTGTGTGTACTGATGCTGGATAGATGAAAATCAGTTTTAAAACTTAAGAGAACTGAGCTCTGAAAATTTAATTAAATGGTTCCCACGATCAAAGTTTATCAAAAGATTCAAAACAAGAAAATCAAGAAAAAAACAAAATTACCCGAATTCTTTCCCGTAAAGACATTCACATTATAAGTACCACACACACTCATCTTATCAGTGCTTGTTGACTATTGCCGACTCATACATCTTCATTTCTGTCACCACCAATGGATTACTTATATACAGAGAACTCTTCCCTGTCTTCAAAATTTAACATCTACCAAATCACTATCACCATGATTAGTACCCCCAAAGACTATTACAAATAAGCCATTACATAATTGACATGTTACAAGGGTACCTGAAACATGAGAATTCTTTCATAGCACTAATTGTAGTTGCTTGCAACATAAAGCATCTTTACATACCAATAAAAGAACACCTTCCATTTCAAATGACAGTAGGAAAAAGAAACCCATACAGTCTTTACAGGGTAAGACACTGTTTCGTATGTAAACGATAGAAGGATATTATTTCATTCATATCTGTCAGTGAAACCAGCACATGTCACTCAAACCCTGTGGAGTAAAACCATGCTTCAAGACTAAGTTACAAACCTGCTGCACACCACTGAAGGCATGAGTTAATTTAGGAGAAAGGATCTTGTCTTGTGTGCCTTCTGCCAGCTGGTGTGAGGAATTGCTTCCCCAAACATACACATCACATGATTCATTGCTCTCTGTCACTTCCTCACAAGAATCACCAATGCATGTACGAGCATATTCACCTGAAAAATGGGACATAGGTCAACACCAGATATAATTTATGTTTTCTGTCATTAGCCTAAGTTCTACTTTGACTAAATATTGACAGATCTGCCATACTAATGAGATATCAAATTAATAAATCACCTTTTTACCAAAAACTCAAAGTTTAACATTATAGCCAACAAGACTGTCTTTTGAACTACTGTTTGGTCTTTCATAAATTTCTAGTGCTTTCCACTACTTTAATCCTAACTCAAAAAATTCAGTTACAGTCTCATCAATGTAAAATAAATGACCCTTGTATTATCTGAAATTTTATCTTAAACCAGTTGCACAATGAACATTCACTTTTAAAACATAACCTTCCACATGACTGCACATGTTAAAGAAACAAGGTGGGTGCACTGTATGCAGAGGAGAGGGATATGTAGTTATATACGTAAAAAAAAAAGAAAAAAGTGAAAAACTTTTACTTCTTACATAAAATATCAGATCTCAGCCCCGTCTAGGACATCAATAATATGGAAACATCCCAACATTATTTTGTTATTTTACTTATCTGTCCCTAAAGGCAGTATCACTTTGCCCCAATCACTGATTGCTAACACCTAACATGACAGTAACAATGAATCCAAAGCTTCAGTGTATCCATGTGAATGCCAAAAGTGCATTCATGTGAAATGCCAAACTATACAGCACAAAGTACCAATCTACAAGTACATGGGAAGAGATTATTGCCATCAGGCAGTGCTAGCATGTAGCACTACTTGCAAGTCCTGCTTGATGAACAGTGCTTTTGTTCTCTGCAGCCGTGTATATATGCACACTACATGACTATGAATCATTTCATCTGGAACTCTTCTTAGCCATTTATCCAGGTTTCGTTTAAAGTTTACTGTGCTTATTCCATGCACTATTTCATTTCACCAGGACATACTAAATGATGCTACTTACAAGCCAAGAGAGAGAGCTTCTCCATAAGGATGAGAGCAGCATGGTAAAGTGGCACAGTTCTATCTAGACTTGAGACACCAGGCACTCCAGTCATAAGGCATTCTCCACTCTGGGCAAGAGAGTTCATCACCTCTTGAAGACAGTTGCTGCTAATGCAGGTCCTGCCAATAGAATAGAATTGAAACACGTACCATCTTTTAACTTTAATAAGCATTTTCCCACATTCAGAGATGGGTGATATGTACAAAATCTTTTTACCACAATGTCAATACTTTCTGGTATTCCATAACAAAATAATCATACAAAATCCCAAATGCTGGTTTGCATATGATATACAATAAGCTTGCACCACTTCCTTGCATCACAGAATAAAAATATATGAAAAGAATAAGGGTAGTTGAATCTGTACACACCCATTCTTTATCCATTACGTATAAAGTACTGAAAATCACACCCTACCATCCACAGCCAAACTTCAGAGACCATTCCATGGTTTAAATACACATCTTCATTCATACAAGACCAGGGCTTGTTTGCAAAGATGAAGATTTTAGAGAAAGTCATATAGACAAAAGTTTAAAGTTCAGCACCAATGGATCTACTTGAAATGTGGGTGGCACCAAATTTAGAAAGATTGGTAAAGCAGGAGGCTGACAAATGTAAATCACTGATTGTTTTTGGTCTGGATGATCATGCATCAGAAAAGGAAGACAAGGTAAAGAAAGAAGGAATGCCCGTTAAAATGTTACTGAAGGCTGCAGAATTGCTATATGCTGTTGAGGTGATAAGGGAAGGAGAATTGGTGGTTATAATCAAGATATAAAGAAGCAACCAGTTATATTTACATTTGACTTTGAGTCACCTAGCCAAGAGGTATCTAGGTAAGCTAAGAAACCTAAAGAAAATGTGGAATTTAGTTCAGTATTCATCAGATGTGAGAGATTAAGAGATGGAGAAAAACAGAGAATACAGTCAAAAGGCAGAAAAGTGGAGATGCAAAAGGCAAAATGATGGAAGCCCTACCAGCACTACTGAGATGTAATAAGTTTCAGAGGATGGTTTAGTCCAACTGAATGTAATTCTTACAAATGTTGATAGATTAGTAGTTTATGGCAAAGATCTGGAATTCAGAGATCCTTTAAGGGAAAATGCACTTGATGATGTTGTTGTGGAAACAAAGTTTTTACAGATATACCTCATCTGTTCTGCCCAGAAGGGTAAGTAATAGCAAGGAAAGAGAAAGTAAAGGAGGGGGTTGAATTGACCCTCTTGCTGAGATAAGGCCATAAGATTCAGTAAATAGTGGATGATAGGCCATTCAGACAGTACATAATGGAAAGAGTACCTGTAGGAAAGAAAGACCGTGGAGTTGATATTAAAT
>JAUTXX010508708.1:0-12065 GCA_032273605.1 Panulirus laevicauda | reverse complement strand
AAAGGCCCAGTCCTCTGTTCTTAACGCTACCTCGCTAATGCGGGAAATGGCGAATAGTTTGAAAGAAAGAAAAAGATATGAGTGGATGGGTCTTTCTTTGTCTCTCCTGGCACTACCTCGCTAACATTGAAAACGGCGATCAAATATAACATACATATAAATATATACATGTGTGCGTGAGTGTATGCGAGTAGATGTGTCTTTCTTCATCTGTTTCTAGGTGCTACTTTGCTAATGCGGGAATTGGTGATCAAGCATAAAAAAAATGAGTTGAACTTCCAAAATGCCTAAACAATTAGAAATTATCATAATGTCATGCTTAAATATGAAAAGAAAACATCTATACACTTAACTTCCTACTGTACTTAACCTCTTTGGCTTCCTTTTCATTTACAAAGGGAGGTTCAAGTAAATATATAAACTCAATAAATCACACAGAAACTCAAGATAAGTCTAATAACCTTTGGGTAACAAAGAATTCCACTCTACAATAAAGATCCTTACATTTTCACTCTGTATTCCAAGTTGATTCATCAGACAAAAGTAACATCATTCACACCTCTAACTTCACAAAAAAAAAGCCTCCATTGCACAAGACCAAAAATCTCAATCTCTTCTCCTTCTTCCTCCAACTACAATGTTGCAGATTTTTACAAATCCAACATCTACTACATATCATACATGGTCATACCATCTTAAAATCTCAATTCCTTTCTTTGTATTGAATGCTCTATGCAAGGACAAAATCCTCACTAGGGCCAGGCCTTAAATGAAATATACAAAAGGATAAAGACAAAGATATGTAAAGTGGGAAGAGTTGGTCCCAAAACATCTTAAATTCTTTCTTGCACAAATATACTTTCACCTTCAGTTTTACCACTACATTCTCCCAGATTAGAAAAGCATCATCTAACACTAACTAGTATGCCTCCATTTTCTGCATGGTTAAGCTGTGCACCACAATCATTCACAGCGCAGCATTCAAACCTTTTCCATGCACACCAGTGCACCACAATCATTCACAGCACACCATTAAGACCTCTTCCATGCACATCATGAAGTCAGAACTTCCTAAAATCCTTTTCTATCAGCACTATCTTTTGTCTTTTCTAAATTCCTATTAGGCAGCATACAATATCCCTTTTTCTGACATAGTTTTCTCTATTACTTCAGTGAAGAATTGGTTTATGTATTGCACTCTTTTCTCTTTAAAAATCTATTTTATTCTAGACCAATACAGACATTCAGTTAATTTTTCAACATCCCTTCCTTTTCTTTTTCTCAGAAAGTTTTCCTCTAAAATCCTTGAAATCATAAATGTGCACATAAAATTCATACTTCATTCACAATTAATAACATGATTTTGCCAAGAACACTCACTCTGACTGAATGATGTGATTCTTGATTTGTTGGGTCTAGTTGTAATACTCGTTGGAAGTCCTTTAGTGCCTCATCCAACTGGCCTGTTTCTTCATTGAGTGTAGCACGTCTAAGGATGGCCTTTGTGTAAGCATCATCAAGTTCTATTGCTTTGCTGCAGTCCTTAATTGCCTCCTTTTTTAAGTCCTGTAAAGGAAGTATCAAAAGACATTTGATTCACTGGTTTCTGCACCTCACAATGCTTTCTCCAACATTTGCACACTTCCTTACTTGGTTCTTCTAACTTAGGTCTATTCTATAAGACACACATCTTTGCAATGAAATGACGTTTCTATACAGTCAATCAATAGCACAAGTTCTGCTAGACTCAAAACATTCTCATCTGACCATTTGCAAGAAATGAGCAATAAAAAGGTCTTAAGTATGAAATATTCTTGTTAAAGAATGTGATATACTATAATTCCCTGGTTGGCAAATTTTAATTATTCTCCTAACCAGCTGTAAAATTCTTACCCCTGAACATGGAACAAAAGTCCTAGAACTAACATCCTTTTTTTTTTTTAAACTATTCGCCATTTCCCGCTCCAGCGAGGTAGCGTTAAGAACAGAGGAACGGGCCCCTGAGGGAACTTCCTCACCTAGCCCCCTTCTTTGTTCCTTTTTTTGGAAAATAAAAAAAAAAAAAAAACGAGAGGGGAGGATTTCCAGCCCCCCGCTCCTTTCCCTTTTAGTCGCCTTCTACGACACGCAGGGAATACGTGGGAAGTATTCTTTCTCCCCTATTTATAGGTAGAAAAAAATATCTGACAAGCATTAATTCCTCTGTTGAACATCACCTATTTGCCACTGATCAATCAAAGGAGCGGCGGCAGGAAGTGCGCGTTCAAGGTAGTGTGTTGACTTGATTAAACAGCGAGGCAGCAACATCCATCAAGCTGGGTCGATGGTCCTCCGCTCCAGCTGCTGCTGCCCTCTGTCTTGAGTTATTGTATTATCCTGTGCGCTGTTGCGCCGAGCGTTGCTTGGAGGAGTGTTGCTGGTCCGAGCTCCGTGATCCAGAGAATATCCAGTCCGGACACTACTTTCTAGAGCATTACTGCGTTATTTCTTTTGTTAGCGAGCGCCATGACACGGATAGAAACATGCCCAGATTATGGCCACCTCGGGTGAAGAGAGGATAAGATACGAGAAGAATGATGGTATGAATCAGAGCTCCTCAGGTGCGTTGAGATGAGACTCCTAATGGCTAGAAAGATGACATGGAGGAGGTGAGGATGGGAGAAGGGAGAGAGTTCCACAGCTTTGCCGTTCAAGGGAGGAGGTGAGGTATATCATTAGGGTCCGTCCTTTGTATGGCTGGTCTCCACGCAGAAACTATGAGAGACAGCAGCCACACACAAGTCACGGGTTAAAACCTCGGTGGCGGAGAAAGATACAGGCCACTCACGAGGGAGCAGTGGTCGAAGTAAAACCTGTAGAACATGGAGAGGACAGCATCACCACGACGTGCAGAGGAGGATATAGTTAGAAAGCGGTTGATGCCTTCGAGAACTGGTACGAAGGAAGGCTTTTGAATCCACTCTGACGTAATAAAATGTTAGAGAGTGACCATCCACAAATATAGGAGCAATGCTTCATACTGAGGCAAACATGACTACTTTCAGATATGAAACACTTACTGACAAGACAATGATTACAACATCTACACAACATAATAGTTTTTCGGAAGCAGAATCTTAAGTTTGATCTTATGCGGTTTCCGGTATATTGACCGAGAGGTTAATGTTACTGCAGGGATGAATTGTGTAGTTTTGAAATCAAGAGGAAAAGAGTGAAATTTAGAGAAAACAGGTTTAGCACAACTAGAATTAACCAGGATTCTGGTTCCTCATTCTGAGATATTGAACGGGTCAGTTATCAGTGAAGGAGAAAGACAACATATGAGGGGGTCAGGAAAAATGAGTTAAAGTATGTGAAGTGAAATTATAAGCGTGAGAGTGAATACGGTGAAATGTTCAAGAAGAGAAGATCAATCATAGAATACAAAGAGGGCAAGCGACAGTGCAGAACCCTGAGGGACATCATTGTTGATAAGATGAGAGGGGGAAGTCGTTCCATCATCGACTACGGCAGTGGACCAATCAGAGATGAGACAAAGAATAATGGAACAAAGAGAGAGAGAGAGAGAGAGAGAGAGAGAGAGAGAGAGAGAGATCAGCCAAAGGTAGTGGAGTTTAGAGAGCTATCGAGAGTTTCCCTGGTCCAGACCTTTTTGTTTCAAGGACAGCAAGACCCATTGATGTCAACCCTCGGTGTTGTTGTAAGTGCTAAGTGCCATAAAGGTTGCTGTCAAGACTATTTTTCTGTCTAGTGTAGTTGAGTTGAGTATTGGGACGTAAAAGCCTCTCTGAAGAAAACTTGTGTCCCGTGTGCTCTTTGGCCAGGCGTTGTTGGACGAGGCACTTTTGGTCTGAATGTTGTTGAGCAAAGTGTTGCTGGATCAGATGCTGTTGAGTCGTGCGTTGTTAGGCCTGTCTTTGCTCGTACGGGTTTGCTCTTACTAAGCCAAGTGTTACTGGATCAGATGCTGTTGGGCTGGATGTCTCGGGCGAGTGTTGCTGGACCGAGTGCTGCTGGGATAAAGTGATGCTGTGACTCAAAAACTTTTGCTAAGCCAGGTAAGGGACCTGATGATAACTGATAGTTGTGATTCAGTATCTGCCTCAAGTAGCCATTAAAGCCGGTAGCAGAAGCATGGTAGCATATACTCATACCTATTTCCCCGTAGACCAAGAACAGAGGACTGAACTCCAGAGGGAACATCCTCACTTGGCCCCCTTCTATGTTCCCCCCCTTGGGGAACGACACGGGCAATTGAGGCCCTAATCAAGGCCATCTAATTAACGATATATTATGTTTATATCCCCTAGCCTGAGTCAGGTATCCATTTTATCAACCAACTCCTAAGTTTGGATAAACAGCTGGGTTGCCGGTTGACCGACTGCCGCAAATAGGAATCGAACCTCTGTGCTCGACCCTGGGAGGCAAATGAATGCGTCATGGTCAGGAACGCTGACCGCTACACCACGGAGGTCCATATTACCGTTATCATGGTAGCTGCTTGAGGTGTGGTATCGTACTTCTCCCTCGATGTACATAACAAAATTTGTAGGTCCCATCTTCGTGTGTTTGGTCGTGACTGCGGTACATCTGCTACGCATGGCCACAAGCAAAATCTGCACACAGGATGTTAGTATTCCTAAATGTTCAGACTCAGAAGGGCCTCTTACGTTACTGGGTTGGTTCTCCATAATAGAGTAATCTGTTAGATTCCAAGTTTCCATCGAGATAAGAATAGACTCTGAATGTTGAACGGCCAAGAATTTTGTTTCCTTAGGGAAGGGCTAGGCCTGCAATATCATTAGACTAGGGGAATGTCGTTCGTTGACTGGCTGAGGACAGTTCAAGGACAAGGACAAGACTCATATGCAGGAATTATTGGCCATGACTCAGCCCCCTTAGGTCAGAGACTTAGTACTCTTAAAGCCTAGAAAGTTCCATATAGGACGTGAGTAGAATAATCTTTTATGCAATATTGAACAAATACACCTAAGCAAATGGAGATAAGGGAGAGGAAGAAGGTAAAGAGACGCTATGATGATTGACATAGTAGCTGCATTATTTGCACTGTCTCAAATTTGACAAAGTGAAACGGTATAAAGGCAGCCAGCACACACGGCTTACACAACCCCACACAGATTGCTACAGATTATAAGGTTAGGGCTGTACATGTATGACCTCACACCAGGTTGACATTACTGATCCTATATCTTCCAAGGTAGCGCTAGAGCCACGTAAGTCCATTAGTCCAGAACACAATCAGCGGAGTGATCATCGCTATGTGATGGACAGAAGTCTGCATGGACAGACGTAACATGTACAAAATGGAAGCATACTATAAATGTTCAAGAAAGCGGACACATAGTGGTTGACTGAAGGAAGAGCCCTTACTGTCTCTCCTATAACTGGACAGGATAAGTATACTGGCTATGTAGATTACATAACGAGACTCTGGAAGATCAACACGACATGATAATCAGTCGGGGAAAGGCGTGCATTGTTGGCTGTGGGAATTTGGGTACCAAAATAACACTCCATCGCCCGAGACGGTTTATATGTTATCCAGACATGAATCGTTACGATGCTCTCCTCTATACACACAGTTCTGCATGTGGTTCAGTGGTAACTTGAAAAGTTATCACTGGTAACTTTTCAAGTGGAAAATTTTTCACCATATCTGTCACAGAATGTGCCTTCGAATAGGCACATATATCCTCTTGGTCAATCTTTCCTCACTCATTCTCTCCACGTTACCAAACCATTTCAATATATTACCTAAAATAGGTAGTGAAGATGAAAGCCCTCAGTGATTATAGTGAATCATCATTGCTCCAGTTAACTGGTGAAGAACAGAGGGATATTGCAGAGACACTCTCAAATGTTCAGAGAATTGGCACTTTGAACCTGAAGCTTGAGGATGCGAAGGTCAGTGATCGGTTTATGGCGATTTACGTTTGCCTTCATCTGGTGACATAGTATCAGGATATAAACTAATTTTTTCTACCTTTGGAGATAAAGTCTAGGAAGCGTTATTTGGTTATCGGTGATAAAGTCGTTCTTCCACTTATTTTGTTAGGAGACATAGAGTGGGTATTTAGATAACCTTCATGGAAAGGCTGAAAATTTACAAAACAGTAAGCATGATGTGTATGCATAACAGTGCGGTAGCTAGCCCACACGCTGGTACTTACATGAGTCCCGAAGCAATCACTTTTGCCTCAGGATACCCCAACCACAAGCACAACCTGGATAGCTCATTGTATACGACAGAATATCACGATAGTGCGAGGACATGTATGTATATCAGGATCCTTCCATTCATGAGAAGTCGCTTACTCCCCCCTCCACGTCTTCGTCAGATAGACACTCAGATGTAATCTTTCTGGTCTATTCCAGACTTCTTTAGAGTAAATGGAGTCTTTGTAGACGTATGACATCTACCTCAAGAAAACAACGTATACCCCTGATTTTGAAGTGAGTTACAAGCATTTGCTCAAGGTGAATATTCGTAGATATAAAAATCATTGCAGTGGGTGTGCTGTGGCTTGAGACGAACAAGATGGCCACAGAGCTGTGCAGTAAAATGTTAGTGAAGAAGATAGATCATCTTGAGGCTGTGGATGAGTTGTGAGATTTGTATTGTGTTCACGGAAAAGGTTGTTCTATATGACTCCAAGAAAGACAAGCGCTTACCAACTTTGTTACTGATGTTCCGAAGATTGTAAGTTATAGTATACTCCAAAGAGGGTGCATCTACGTAGATAGAGGCTGATTATGTAGCCTAGAATAGGTAATTCTGACGGGGCACTGGCAATGAAATGAGGTGCATAAATAATCATGAGAGAGAGAGGCTTCCCTAGGAATCTCTAGAAGATTTACAGAGACGGGGAGTAGAGGTAAACATATCTCAGTGATAGTAGACATTCCTTCCAGATTTTTGTGAGCAAATGATGATGATGGACACAGCCATAATTCTTTTCAGGATGCCATTATTTGTAGACAGTCTACCCCTAAGGTCACTCTATCAGAGAACGGGTCAGAGTTCAATAATGTCGTTACAAATGAACTAATTGTATAGGGACTGTGATAGCAATGTGCAATACTGTTGCTTGTCATCCATGTGATAATGGAGCGCTTGAAAGAATGAACGAGAATATTCTAGAAGTAGTGCATTGACCACTAACAATTATTCGTTGGGTGAGGCTATCCCTGACGTTCAATGTGCCATTAATTCTGCTTGGAATATCAGCTGGGAACCTTCCCCATTATATTCCATATGGTAAAGATAAAAAATGACCTTATGATCTATTGTGCTCAAGACTAAAAGCCTATGTATGATAAAGAACGCCGATGAGCCAGTTAATTCAGGTCCTTAGATTTATTTGTTCTTAGTGTCAAACAGTGCTCACAAAGGGCATGCTAGTATGCGGTCAGTTCTCAACACAGAACTGTAAAAGCAAAGGATATTCTTAAGAAGGTCGGTTGGTCATGGTATTGGATCAAGAGAATATTGGTTCAGAGTTATAGAGAAAAACTCTATGAGAATAAGTTCAGGTTATAATGTCGGACTACTGGAAACGCCCTGCAGGCAAATGTTGACCATATGAAGGGACTGTGCGTATGTGAAACTTAGCCCCACCAAACACCAACTTGACCCACCAGGAGAAAGAGCAGTGATGTAGGCAGATGTCAACACTCAAACATAGGCGTATCTTTATCCTGTCTGTGGTTATGTAATCCACGTTGTAGAGGTGTGGACACTGTGACCGTGTGACTGTTGACTAACAATTAGTCTGGGTTGATATAGGACGACCCTTGTTTGCTCAGAATTAAAGGAAGAAAATTCTATTTTGAGATTGCCAGGAATAGATGGTTGGGCACCATACGTCTAAGGAGAGGCAGCCAGTGCTAATAAGCTTTTCCATGCTTCAGACGTGCATTTCCACGATGATTCTGTCGTATCCATAATGGTATGGACTGTTACCCTCACTCTGGGATACGATTCCCTTCCTCACATCCCGAGAGAAAGGAAAGGTGTCAAGGAGGCCTGGTCAGTCATTTTCATCCTCGATTGTTGCTACTCGTCTGAGATGTTCGTTGGGACACAGTTGTTGCTCCAGCTGCAGGAACTTTCTAGAAAGCTTACAGCCATTCTTGGGATGAACCCTCCACCAGGGAGAGTAAAAGCCTAACAATGCACACTGAGGTAAGTCAAGTCACGTGAATTATCTATCCATCGTAAAACACCGTCTTCTCGAACACACCAGTCGTGTAAGGTGGGTACTTTTCCGTTTGAGTGGAACATGTTAAGGACACTAGGAAGAGAATCAGTCTTAAATGCCGTCCAGGAGGACATATATACCATCGCATCACTGGCAGAAGAACGAAATAAGATTTTCGGGATAATCATAAAGAATAAACACAGTCACGTGACTAAGGCTGTGAAGTCACTCATGCTGTTAATGACGAAAGCAGACAACTAGATTGGAGTAAATCACGGGCGACAAAGAAACACATATATATCTTGCTTATTGCTGTGATTATGAATGTCCGTCTAGATCAAACTAATTACTTCACTGGCCACTGTGATACAGTCTTGACCCATCCTTTGGGAAAAGGAGAACGAGGCAACCCAGCATGATTACCTTTTAACGTCTTACTTGCCGTAGTAAACAGGGCGAAGGCGAGGTAGATGCTCAAACACATTTACGGTGAGAACTTTGTCGAGTCTTATAATATAACCCGCTTTATTGAGTCTAATGTACCAAGAAACCACATCTCTGATAAACATGCCGTTCATAACAGGAAACACCTGCTACGTGCGCACTTTATCTTATCTCTATCCCGTCTTTTACTGGTATACAAATACACAAAGTTAATGTCCTCAGAGATCTTGTCGAACTTTCGTGGAATATGAAAATAGTTTGTCATTTGACTGTGGGCATTCTAAACCAGTGTAAGAAAGGCATAAAGGCTTTATTTGCTTGCCCTTCATATCATTTTACGTAAGCTAATGATATTCTTAATATTATACGAACCTTATCTTCAATTGCCTAAAAGTAAATGTAATCAGTATCATCAAGTCACATTTTTCACTTCAGGATTGAAATGAGATCTAAAAGGATTCGAGTTCTCTTATTATAAGGCAGAAGTTATTACTGGAAAAAGTTAAGCAATAGTCAGGCAATATACGTCCTTTTTCCATCAACTTTTTAACAAAAGCTGTTTTAATTGTCGCTTTTTTCCAGGTGGTAGCTGCAGGAACATCTCTTGCTAGCCTAAACTATCAAGACACAGGACCTCAGAACCTGTTACAACACAGTTTGTGGAACAGGGCGAACAGTGGAGCACGGTATACCATTACTAAGATAGCCAGTTATTGATGTGTGGAGAACAGGGTCTTTGGTGTAAAGTAAAAACTACTTGAGTGACTATCTCGGTAATCGTATTCTGTGATCCACTGTTTGCCCTGTATCATGATATTTGTGAAGGTTTTCGGTGAGAAGAGAGTGGTGAGAACAAGTGAACTTGGGAAATAGACTTGTGTGAAGAATTACCAAGAGAGATTGAACGTAGAATGGCAAAAGGTGAGAGAATATGAAGCAAGGAGAGTGGGTAAGGAATGGGAGGTATTTAGGGAAGCAGTGCTGACATGTACAAGATATGCATAATGGCGTGCAATAGGTGGGAGAAGGGTAGATTTGAAAGAATAGTGTGTGGCAGGATGAAGAGATAATATGATAGTGAAAGAGATAAGGGGAGTATTTGGGCAGTAATCAGAGGGAAGGAGTGCAAATGATTGGGAGATGAATAAGAGAAAGCGGCTGGAGACCTCATCATGTTCACCCGACCCCTCAACCCCCTATCCAGCTACATCCTTTCACCGCCACCTGAACCCCTCTCTCCCTCACCTAAAACTTCCAGTCCCGTCCCTCCATTAAGTTATCATGTTTGCTATATTTACATAAACTGTGATCACCTCATTCATCATTGTCCGATTCACTACCGTCATTGTCGAGGTTTATCACAACATTTTCTGTTAAATGATCAAATGCTCTGGAGTCTTTCCTTCCATAACTTATCTTCCATTAGTCTTGTGTGACGTATACATTTCTTCTACAATGATGATCAAAGAGTAGTTTGCGTTTCACAGTATTCTTTAATGCGGGTTCTACGATACTGGCAAATTTCTATATATTTTCCCTCCTTCACAGTACGCAATAAAATATCCAATGTTTATATTACTTTTATTGGGAATTAGAATTGACGATGTTTATTGACACGGTAGCAATTCACCATATTTATTGCTTACAAACGTCGGATATTTATATCGTTGGCAGCAGAAACGTCTAGAAATGGCATCTCTATCCGAGCCAAGTAACCTGTGGTGCGCTGTCAGTATCTGCTGATCACTCCGTCAGTGTAGCTGTTACCCTGAGCATTTTACCTCCCCTCCGCAAACGATCTATATAGAGTTTTATCAGTTACAGAATGATATAGGATATAACTAGCCCATGCAAATGTTGTTTACTGCCTATTGTGCTTTATGTATGGTGCCATTGCTTTTTGTTTATATTTGCCACAAAACAAAGACAAGTAGGCTTCATTCGAAAACGATGTCCTTGACTTCGATCATTTGTGATACATATCTAGCATTTTTAACATCCTTTCTAAAGTGCTTACGCCCTAAAACCATCTAGATTCTTATAGTCCCAATTTTTAACACTATTACACAGAAGAACAGGTCTGATTATTAACTGTGAACACACTTAGTGTGAATAAATGGATAAAGACACAAACACTGTATATGAACCAATCAGTTACCTTAACTCTGGAGGAGAGGTATGGCTTATGGGCCAATTTAGCGTACGGTGACTTTAGTAGAGTCGCTTTGTGATCCGTATTTGGGCCTATACTTTGCATCATCTATATTAGCGATATTGACGTAGGGCTAAATAACCTAGCGTCCAAATCTGCAGATGATGCAAAAGATCGGTAATGCCATATTAACTGAGAAAGATAGGCTAAGGCTATAGATCTAGATAAGATTGATGAATGGTCTAGTATATGGCAATGCCATTTAACGTCAATAAATGCCAGCTGTTGCAAGTATGAAACCAAAACAACAAAACTGATTATGAACTGATGGGCCACAAGATAAAGGACATCCTTAGTGTGAGGGATCTAGAGGTCAATGTCCCTTAATACCTTTAAAGTATTCCAGCATTGTAATGACGCTGCTAAGAAAGCAAAGAGGATGTTAGGATTTATAAACGGAAAGATTTCGTGCAAAAGGAAGGATGTGACATTGCCACCACAACTTAGACTAGTTGGGCCACACTTCGAATATGGAGTGTAGTGTTGAGGCCCCCTCATGAGAAAGGATATCTTTGAATTGTAAGCAGTGCAGCAGAGAGCAACTAAATTGATTACTTCCTTGCGTAACAAACTATATGGGGCAAGACTGCGAGAATTAAACTTGTTCTCCCTAAGCAAGAGGCGCCTCAGGGCACATTGATAGAATGTTTCAAAATACTTAAAGGATTCAAGAGCGTCGATATTGAACACTTCTTTAAGGTAGCGCCAGCATTACCAACGAGAGCAATGGATTAAGACTGAGTGCTTATCGACTTAATCTGGACTATATGAAATGTACCTTACCAACGACATTATTGATGCTTAGAACAAGTTCCCAGGAAATGTTGATCAGAGACACACCCTTAATATCTTTAAAATTAGGCTAGATCATATCTTGTCACCCTTCCGTAATAAATAATCAGTTTAATCAGTCATCATAACGTTAACTTCTCAGCTAATGGTCTCTCCCTGATCATGCTGCAGTGACACACCAAAACTGTGATTAATCCATGTCACCTGCTTTGAGAGAGCAAATAAGAATTATTTTGTCATTCTTCAACATCAAAAATGATATAGGCATGGTAAGTCGAGAGGCTGAAGCTCAAGTTTATCCTTAGCATTGTCTTTATAACAAAATGTGAAGGGATGCATGTCGTTGGAGATGGAATGCATGACATATTCATTATACCTTATGACTTGCCTATGAA